>NMRA01000410.1:238350-248635 GCA_002633005.1 Phoronis australis | reverse complement strand
GTGATATGCTGTTGTGTTCACCTTCAAGGATCTAATTGAGGCTGAATGAGGTTACCTGGAGGAAAGCCACGTGCCGAAACTGGACCTTTTTTACAAGCGCTTATATAGGCTATTGAAACTAGATCTCTGTGAAATGAAAACCAAAAGCATTTGGTATAAATACCTGTCCTTTCTCACTGAGTGACATTAACATTTCCTTTCAGAATAAAGGCTTTATACTAATGGTAAATACTTTTCAATTTGGTACACACTAGGGAGAAATGACATTCAGTGACTGCATCGATTGTCTTATTGTCAGTTGAAAGCCCGTTAATGTTACACTTTGATGATCAAATAAATTTTTCATCAACAGGCCAGTTTGTCACTAATTATTGAAACCACAATATTTCCTCAGTTTTAAAGCCCCATACAGTGCAGTTGTGCTTATTCTTCATAAAGCTGAAATGACTAGCGATTACGCTTGCGAATTGTAGTTTTGCTGTTGACCTCTAGAAATGTGCAGCAATCAAAATGAAGTATTCCCTTTGTTTGCATTTGATTTGTTTGTATGTCTAATTATTTTTAGAGCTTTCTTAAGAAGGCCTTTGAACAATTTTAAGTTTTGTGATAAAATTCCACATGCAAGAAAAGTATATAAAGAAACAACATTGTTAAAAACAATTGTAATTTTCCCACGCAGTGGAGTCCATTATCAGGCATATCAAAGGCTGAATTTCTCAATTAGGTTCAATTCTCTCAGGTTATTGCTGATGGATTACTTTTCGCTTTGTCCAAAGGTGAAGTAGATGATCAGGCGGCTGGTTTCAGTCGTTTTCTCTCACCTGTAACAGAATTGTCAGAGAAATATTGCCAAATTATAAAAGAAAACACAATACAAAACTATTTTAGTAAGGCAGCATACTTGACGTTTCATCTTCATGTTTATATGTAGAAACTAAATCTTTGTACCCAAGTCTTATTTAAGATCTGAATTAAACTATGTGAAACAGGCTAAAAGTGATTTAATAATGTGTATTTTTCACAACACCTAAAATGAGCATCTGACCTCAACAATTAAAATTCATTCTAGGTGTCAATTTTTATTCCAATGCAATATTATGACGTTTACTGAATAACTTATTCGTTTTAATTCGGTAACTAATCTGGTAGTCCTGGGGGTGGGGTCCGCTATGAAATAAGGAAACTCACTCGTCTAGAGAATTTTATTGGACATAGCATAGCTTTGAAGAGAAACTGCTGTGAAAAAGGCACCCCTGGCTTCTGAGCGTCACGTACCACACACCTCTTATATTGGGCGCATTCCCACCCTTGGAGGACAATATGTGAGTATGTGCTGCTATCCTACCCGGCATCCGAGTCCTGGGTGAGTTTCCGAAAAGAAACACTTAGTTCCACTCAATAAACCCGTTATTCAGTGGGGTAATTGGTGGGGATAACATCACGGAAGGATGTCAATAGAAACTTGAGTGCTAAAAACTTATCAAGTAATCTTATCCATATGTAGTCTCACAAAGCCCCAAAGGGGCTTCGGCATCCACACACTTTTTCTCAGTTGGTTGACCCTTTTGACCGCAATGCTCCACGAATGTAGTAACCTTAGGTCTTTTGGTAATTTGTGACCACCTGTCGAAGACTTGCACCTGGGAAAATAGCAATAATAAGGCTTTGCGCGACGACGTATTTTGATAACAATCTGCCTTTTTACCAGCTGTTTACATGCAGACAGCGACGCATGCGCAATTCAATCATCACTAGTACAGCAGCGACACCGCGAGGAGAATTCTCCGAATAGCCCCATTGACCAGGGAACCCTCTTGCGCCAACTGCGACAGAGAAAGTCCACGCCAAGCAACCTTTAGCTCAGAATGCTTGTTCCAGCTCACTATACTTCGTCGTCTTCCTGTCGAACGCTGCCTCAATCGCCTCTTGCCATGGGTCTGTAAATTCCATTATTATAAGTCCGTTCTGCTTGCTGCAACAAAGCACGATGTCTGACTCAAGATTCGTTTCACGATGTCAGGAAAAACCAGTCACCCTCCAATATTTGCTTTCATCTACTACTCTCCTACGCCGTCCAGAATATTGTAGGTACTTTATGTGCACTTCTCCAGACGCCGTTTACTCACCAGACCTATTAAATGATATGCTTCTCACACCACTGGGAATTGGTGAATTTCGCTGATATCCTCGCCTTCTCCAGAATGTATATCAGTTCCATTAACATTTTCGCCATGTCGTCACCTGTATTTTCTATAGCCTTTTTAAATGCAAAAACAACGACACCTATCACGTAGGTCAGCTCACATGACTTTTCCAAATAAAGAAGCCAATACCTGTAGACAGAAACCAAACCAATGCTGAGCTCCGTAGACTCAGGAGTCCCTCGAAGGAAGCTATTGTGATCATTTTCTTCACTTGTAATACATGACGACATCTCACGAAGTTTTGCGTGACCTTGCGTTTTAGCAACTGACTAAGATTTTCTCTTCCACGGAGCGGTCGGAAGGATTTAAGTAAACTCTACATTCTATCGCAATGCTATCTATATGGAAAATCAGCCGTGTGAAATAATAATGAACCACATGCTTTCGTCACCACAATCCCACTTTTATAGTGGCGTACAAATAAGAACCAACAAGAACACCTACGTTCTCAGCGAGTGTATTAGAGTTGGCCAACCCTTAAAGTAGTAATGTAATTATAAAATGTTCCATTTACTCATTTACCTCGTTGCAGTCTGCAGTGCACAGCTGGCTTCGTGTAAGCCAAACATGCAGTCAAATTACTGACTGTATTCAGTCACGTGAGTTGAACAACCCGATAGGTGAGGTATTGGTGCTGCACAACCTATACGTGAAGAGTTAGATTATAAATGTGTACATTGAATTGGAATTAAAATGAAAGAGAATGATACTTTTGATGAAGGGACCAATCTGTGCCTTTGTTGGGAAGGGCCATAATTCGTTGCTTAATTATTCGATGTTATTTCTACGACCAATTATGAGCCAGATCTAATCTCCGCTCTAGTCTAGCATTGCCCGTCACTTCAGTTGGTAATGGAAATACAGTCCTTTCCCATTAAAGATTACTTTGTGTCTGATTTCATGAGAGAAACAGACCTAGTTCGTTTTTGTTTTTTTCTGGCTAAGCATGGAGAAATGTACCTTTGATAGTCCAATATTATTACCTGATCAGCTGGTCGTCATTGTGTACATTGGAGGGAAAATGTAGGTTTGCACCCTAAAATTTGCCGCTGTGTCCTAGGAGATTAAACCTGCTTCTCACTGCTTAAAAAACGCCCATCCGTATCATTTTAGCGGTTTATTATATTTTTTGAGCTAGACTAACGTGTCCAGCTAGTTTTTTGAACAAATGGGCTGTAGTGCAGTTTTTAATGAAAATAAATTTATGTCGGAATTTATTTGGCCAGTTTTTTACCCACATCGGCACAAAGCTGTATATTTAGTATATTATATTTTGACGTTCAAACTAGGAAGCTATAATTCCAAGCAAGGCCTCCATAGGTGTGGGAAGCGGGGCTTTCTTTATATTAAAAAAACCCTTAAAATTCTTCACAAAACCCCAATAACAATAACCATGTCGGTCTTCAGGATATTTGAAGAAACAGGCATGGATTTCCGTCAATGTTCTAAAACATAAATATATATTTGTGTATATTTTAGCCATTTTATACTTTTAAGTGTTCAAAATGCGATTTTCATGTGAGTCATAACTCGACAAAATTATGTTTTTTAAAGATTTCTCAATTTTAAGGCAACGGATCAGTACCTGCATAGAATATAAGTAAAGAACGATAGTTCTCGAAGTTCTACTGTATTAATACGGTCAAGTTGTAAATAAAATTAAACTTCAAATCGTGTTTTTACGGAAGCTTTATCTTTATGGCGCCTATATAGCACAAAAGGCCTCTCAACGTCAGTGATATTGCGGATATAATCAATAGCGCCCAAGTTACGTACATGAGTGACACAGTGTTTGAACTTATGATGACAAATGCTGTGCAATCTTTTTTCCTTCTCATCCTTCAGGTAATCGTGGGTTGAAATACCTTCAAAGAGTTGTATAGTATTTTTTACCCTCCAGATTTAAAAAGTTGTTTTACACTCATCAATAATCACGTAGGCCGCCGTGCATCCCTAAAACAGGAAACGTGAAACCCTCCTCATCTACTGAGTTCTATTGCAACACTATACCCTTTTTGAAAGTTTCTGAACCATAAAATGGAGCCTTGAATCGGTCGAAAAATACAAATGGTCTGTTTTTGAGTGTGGAGTGACACCCTCATGATATGGAAGAGAACATGGTAAAAATTATACAGCAGGCCCGTAGCCAGCATCGCGCAGGGGGGGGGGGTTCGAATTTCTTGAAAGGTGGACTTTTGATATTTTGCAAACGTCGACACTGTGGAGTTTTCATTAAGTCCCTCAGTTGACGCAGCGTCATCAGGGGGAAGGGGAATTTGTGTACACAACGATGACTCCCAGTTCTATGTTTTTGAGATGAGACGGAATTAATAATACCAGAGATGAGGATGCCGTGACGGTTACTCTCAAAGAACGGGATTCAATTCGGATGTAATGAAGTCCAAAACGTTCTCGCGTTACTTCCTGCCAAATTGTCAAATCAGGCATGCTTAAATGAGTAACTACACCTTCTCGGACAGAATTATTTAGTCGGAGACTAACTTGACGAAATTTTTTATCTAGTTATATTTTTGCGTGTAACGTTATTGCATTTTTAAAAAAATGGAGTGGGAATATTGATGAATTAGCAACCACAACATTCATCAACTCTATGTCAAGGTCGCATCATTTCACAGCGTGACTGAAAAGTTTAGGGCCGCTACGCCTGGATCTCACCCACCGGAACCACGCACACGGCGGGTCGAAATTAAATGTAGTTAGAAGGCTACCCTGACCTGCAAGTCTGCATATAGTCAGTGAGCCCCATTCAGTCTTCTTAAATTTAAAACCGTTGCCTCTAATGGAATGCGTTGTCAGTTTGATTCAAGAATCACGATTGGCAGTGATTGGAACTGAGCTCATTTGTATACAATGAAATCCATGTATTAAGAACTAGACAACGTTTGCACACCCTTTAAATGGTTACTAAATGAACACAAATACAATAATGTATTCATGTTTGTTACGACTCATTAGCAGACAATCGGAGTAAAGAACTGTAGCTCAGTGATTTGAGGTCGGGACTCCTGTTTTAGAGAGACCCTAGTTCGAATCCTGCCTCCCGCTCAGTAACGCTAGGACCTCGCTAAAAAGCAAGACTTCGCGAGATTACGTGAGATATTGCTGTGCATTTTAAATGAGAGCACGTGACTTTGACTAGGTTTTAGTTAGGCTCTAGTGTAGGTCCTACTGAACGCACGTTTGGCTTCACTGACTGCCAGTCGAGCATTGCACAAAGGTGTCTGCAAATCCTTTGAGCTCGGACTTACTAGTGAATATGTGCAAGGATATGAATTAGAACCTGTGCCTAATGCGAAAGCGACTCCTGGGGTTGTGCTTATATTTAAGAAAAAAATTAACTGCCGGAGTTCTGGTTTTGGAATTGTAGACATTCGAAATAGTGAACTTTCGAAGGTGGCGAACTTTCAGTGTAGTGGACCTTTGGAGTAGCGAACCTTCGGAATTGTGGCATCTAAATGTTTTCCATGAAGTTAGTTGCTCGTATGAAGTCTGTGAGGCTGTGCATCACTGACACGAGTCACAAGAGAAGACTGTCTCCACTGAACAAAGTTTTTATTGGGTCTAGACCTACTTTCCCCCAAAAATGTGAACGTGCTCTTCGGTGTTTTCTCAGAGCAAGTGTAGTTAAATTCTGAGCAACGACGGAGGGCTGCATATCGTTAATTTACCGTCGGCTTCTACTGAATTTAAAAGAACGGAAAACGCACACACGTGTACACGCATACATGTGGATCCACCAATCGACAATCGAATGGGGCTATTCGGAAAATCTACAATAACTAGAGGGCGTGCGTGTACTAGTGGTGATAGATTAACAGCCTCGATTTCGCGAGCCCTTTAAATACATGGTGAAATGACTTGCAGCCGTGCCAACTAAATCTGAGACTGCGTAAAAAGGGTGCTTTTATGAGAGGAAGTAAGCACGACCTCATACAAAGGTAAGGTTTGTGATTATTTTAACGATTATTCCATGATTATTCTACCGATGCCTGTTAACTGAGGCACTCGCCGATGTCAACTTCGCGGCAGTCAGTCGCCAGCCAGAGTCTGGTTAATCTTTGTATGTTGTGATATGTGATACGATACTTGACGTAGCAATCGGGATCTTTTCGTACATCAAAGCATCATTATTGTTTGGAATGATTTCTAAAAGTTTATCAGTGACAGTTACATCAATCAATGCTGAATGTCTATGCTGTCAACTCGATACAGGTTAATGAGTTAAGATTACAATCCAATCCCAATGGCAAAGGGTACGTGAGTGATAAATATCCATTGCATTAGACTAGTATTTGTTTACTCCCTATCATATGTCTTCTGGAAATCTATTACACGTTGAAATGGAAATCTATCACGTCAGTTTTCACGTAACCTTTGGTTTTTAGGTTTGAAGGCTTGTACCGTGCAGAGGAGATATGCATCGCTTCTGCACCGTCCCTGAATGGACAAAAATTGGTTTTTAGCATTTGACTGCAGCTAACCAACAAGATCTTCCCATCCAGTACAGATCTGTTGTCAAAGCCTACTTTCAATATTTGAGACAACGAACAAAGCCTTTGAAAAGGAACAGCTATTTTTAAAGTCATTTTGTTAAATTACTTATTCAGGTCCCGAGGGGGGATTGGCATGGGGGTTGTAATATTTGGTACAACTGAATGTGTGGAAATAACAGGTAATACATGTTTGGGGAAAAGAGCATGGTGAGGTAATTCTTAACCTTCACGAAGTCCCTTCAAGTTGATTTCATGAAACTGTTTTGCTACTTGTATCAATTGTAAAACCACGAAAATATATTACATTTTCCGAATTCACAGTGACTGAATAGTCTTAACTCATGCCTTGAAATGTTGCAAGTCGTTATAAATTCAAATGACTGCCATTTTTGTGAAAATTGCATTTTTGATGGTGCCTTACGATTTGTAATTACTCTTAAACAACAGAAAGATTATCCATCATTTTTAAATGACCCAAGTCTTCATATCTTCTATTAGAAGAAAAACGGTTCCCTCAACCTTAGGCTAGAAGTATGCTTGACAGACCCATGAACCTGTAATCTGAGTTTAAAATTGCTGAAAGTATCAAAATTAAAAAGGCTTGAAAATGGGTAACAAAGGTTTGAAGTTGTCTCAAAAAACTTGTATATTTTACAGACAAGTGATGCGTTTAAAGAATTGTTATGGCTAGGGATAAAAAATAAAGACACAGTTTTATGCAATACTCATTATATACACCCTTGGTTTCTGAAAATAGTAATTATTTACTTTTATGTGAAACTGTAGACCAATCACCATATATTTTTGAAAAACAGGGATAACATTTTTGATCCAATCTGGAGTACTTAATTATTCATATTTCAATATTTGTTCCAGGTTCAGTGACATTTTAAGGCCACTTCAAGCTGTATCATAGACAAGCTTTGTTACTCCGTTCTCTTCCCACAGCACTTCCACACACCAGCAGTGCTGCATGGCACAATGTGCAAGTCAGTGGCCCTGGAGAAATGTGAATCGCAGTACTAAGTTACCATAAGACAATGTGCCAGTGGAGTGTCTGTGTATCCAGACGAACTATATCTGACTGCTACACAAATAAGCCTTGTTGGTGAGGATGCCCTTTCATAGGCAATGAGTCATGTGTGGACAATAGCTTATTTCCTTTCCTGGAAGAAACATGAGGGACTGAAGCTAAAGAAGACCTAGTCACACTCTGGTCTAGTTCAGAGTCTGATTTTGGGCTCAAAACGATTCAAGTGATATGCTGCTGTGTTTACCTTCAAGGGTCTAATTGTGGATGTTATTGAGGCTGAATGAGGTTACATGAAAGAAAGCCACGTGTTGAAACTGGACCTTTTTTACAAGCGCTTCTATAGGCCATTGAAACTAGAACCCAGTGAAATGAAAGCCAAAAGCTGAGTGACATTAAATTTTCCTTTCAGAAGAAAGGCTTTATACTATTGGTAAAAACTTTTCAATTTGGTACAGATTATGGGGAAATGACATTCAGTGACTGCATCGATTGTCTTATTGTATGTTTTCAATTGTAGCTAGCTGCTATGCACAAGATTCGAGAATAAACAATTATCAGTGTATTTAAAAACAAATGGCAAACTGAAAAAGCACAGAAAGAAACATTGCGAGGGAGTCCATAATCAGGCATATCAGGTGCTGAATTACTGAATTACGTTCAATTCTCTCAGGTTATTGCTGAAGGATTGCTTTTCACTTTGTCCAACGGTGAAATAGATGGTCAGGCGGTTGGTTTCAGTTGTTTTTTCTTGCCTGTAACAGAATAGAAATATTAGCAAATTGTAAAAGAAAAGACAAGACAAAACTACTTTTGTAAGGCAGAACATACTTGACATTTCATCTTCATGTTTATGTGTAGAAACTAATAACCTTTGTACCCAAGTCTTATTTAATATCTGAATTAAAATATGTGAAACAGGCTAAAAGTGTGTATTTTTCATGACACTTAAAATGTGCTTCTGATCTCATCAAGCAATTTTTTTCCAATGCAATGTTACGACATTTACTGAATTAAGGCTTATTCATGTTAATTCGATACTGAGCTGGTGGTCCTGGGGGTGGGGTCCACGATAAATTAAGGAAACTCACTCATCTAGAGAATTTTATTGGAAACAGCATAGTTTTGAAGAGAAACTGCTGTGAAAAAGTCACTCTTGACTTCTGTGCATCACGTACCATACATCTCTTATTTTGGGAGCACTCCCACCCAGGACAATATGAATATGTGCTGCTAGCCTACCCGGCATCGGGTGAGTTTCAAAAAAGAAATACTTAGTTCCACTCAATAAACCTGTTATTCAGTGGGGTAACTGGTGGGGATAACATCACCGAACGATGTTGATAGAAACTGATTGCTAAAACTTACCAAGTAATGTTGTGTAGTCTCCGAATGGAACTGCATAGTCATACACAGAGCACACACGGGGCTTCAGCATCCACACACTTTTTGTCAGTTAGTTGACCCTGTTGACCGCAATTGTCCACGAATATAGTAACCTTAGGTCTTTTGGGAATTTGTGGCCACCTGTCGAAGACTTGCACCAGGGAAATTAGCAGTAATAAGGCTTAGCGCGACGACGTATTTTGATAAAAATTCCATCTTTTCCCAGTTGTTTACATGCAGACAGCCACGCATGCGCAATTCAATCACCACTAGTACAGCAGCGACACCGCGAGGAGAATTCTCCGAATAGCCCCATTGGCCACTACATGAAAAATATACCTGTATTCGACGAACACTTTCAATTCCAAATTTGAAAACGCCTGCCCTTTACCGTACTACGCTAGCAAGCAATATTAGATAGCTAACCTTTTATCGACTGTTTTGTTTCTTGGTCGATTTTAAGGCATTCACACCGCTCTATGACATTTGGGAGCTATTTCGCTGCTATATAGCTTAGCTAGGTATAGACACTTACTTCTTTGCCCATTTGTTTCCCTACGATGTAACCACCACGCGTGTTCAATGCCGATAAGTAACATAAAGCCTCCTATAATCGTCTGCACCATCCTATCGTCTACGCAAATACCACTCGGGCGAAGTTGGCCGGGTACGGCCCGATGATTACGTGAAGCGCTTTGAATCAGAAGCAAAACTATTTCTTACTTAGTTAACATTGTAGTTAGTAGTACCAGTAGCTGCACCAGTTTTGTTGTTGTCCATCTGTGGTGTATCTAGTTTAAAAAATCCTGGAACCGCCCTGAATGCAACTTACTAAAGATTCTGCCGTGCAACCAAGTTCTTTTTGAACCAGCTAGTCAACGTAGGACAGCAGTGTCGGTAGAAGGCTTTTTGAGAAGCCTTGGTCAGTATAGCTGACTTCAGTCAGTGATGATATCGAGGTAAATCTGGTTTTCCAGCCGATCCAGAGAATGCCACGGCATTACCAAAATTAATTATAGACTTAAGACTGTTTTTTTCCTAAAAATACGTAATATGGTTAGTTTCAACAAGGTCACCCAAATTTCTTGTTGAATGACAGTCCTTTCGATCCAAAATATAGTGAGAGAGGGAGAGAAGGGGACTACACCGGG
>NMRA01000410.1:137847-228980 GCA_002633005.1 Phoronis australis | reverse complement strand
CCTCTTCGAATGGTCAACAGCACGGGTTGGAAAATCCTCGTCTTTTAGAGCTGAATGTGAAGCATATGAAGACGCCCTAGTTTGGCTCTCACAGAACACAACACCTGCAGACAGATCATTTCTACTTACAGACTCCCTCAGCCTCATTAGCAGGCTAAAAACTGGTGATGTGAAAGATTCCTGGATCCTTCTGTTCAGCTCCATTAATGGTCTCTTCACCAGTGTTTATATACCAGGACACTTTGGCATCTCATTCAACGTCAAGGCAGATGAGCTTGCAGACATCGCAGAACCGATTGCCGACATGCTCCTCACACCAGCAGATGTAATCTCCAAAGTGCGTGAATCGCTTACAGATGCCGAGATTGCACAACAGCAGGAGAGATGGGCAACAAAGCGCCTCATAAAGCGAGGATGGCAATACGGAGATGCAGCAAAAACTTGTATCAGGGGAAAAATCGAAGAGTGTGTAACCACCACGAACTTGGTTGCATCTCCAAATTTTTATTGCGTGCGATGCTGGAAGGAGGAGGGCCAGAGACTATCCCGGTGCCTACCCTATGACGTCACCACAGAAACAGAAACAGAAACAGAAACAGATATGCTTTAGATTCTTTGAAGAGGTCAATCATACGACGAAGGTGTTTGCTATCCATCATTGGAAGTGGCGAGTGCTCGCAACGTAGAGCATGCATAATAGTCGGGAAAACTCGCATTACCAGCAATACGTAAACTAGGTCATCCGCCAGGTTCTCTGCATAAACTAGGTCAGCGCTTCACACACTTCGCGAGTCTCAAACTCAAGGAATATTTTAGTAGCATATCTCTGAACATATCTGGCCAATATCAAGGGTCACCACTCGTAAGCAAGTCAAAGCGATCCTTATTACCCGTCTCCTTATCTCGCACTACCAGTCGACTACTTTTTCCCAATGCAGCAGAAAATTCCATTACACTTAACTTTTGATGACTCCTTTCAATTTGAGACCACCCCCAATACACTAAAACAAATTAATATTAGGTGCAAAACCTTTTTTATACTCTGAAATGTTTCGAAAAAATAATTCAAGTGTTTGATTACTCCTAAACTTGATTATACCGAAAACAGTTGCATTGGTTTCCTAAATTTTAAAGTGTATACCTTCGATTCCCGCAGGCTCAAGCGTTAATTTACAACTGAACGCCCTACATCGTGCATAATAATCAAAATGGTACATATAAGATAAACAGTTATAACTATACTGGTGTGAAAATTGTCAGTGATCTAACCAAAAACTTTGAATTGGCTTGACCCACTGATGACTAAAAAACCGGGGTACCACGTCCAGAGCTGTGAATTGTGCGTTTATTCCTTTTTAGTGGACTTGTTGTCTCCTTTTCCCTGACTTTTTGTGTCACTGAAGCGGACCTTTTTCTCCACCTCTCCAAATGGGGGGCTGGTTCGAGCCCTTCGCGCCCCCCCGGGTGCGCGCATGTAGTATGTGGAATTCAAATACACACTCAACTGAGTATAAGTCATTTTCAACCCTTTTTGGTTTCCACTTTTTCTCTATGGATTTCAAAAAATATATGCTGATTATGTTGATTATACTGTAATCTATAGGCGCAACTGGTAGTCATCCACAGAGACGTTAATTTTGAGTTTGATCGTGGGTTGAGGTATTTTCATGTGTTTCGGCCAAATGGCCTTGTCGTTATCAAAGATGTAATGATCTAGGGGGATGCTAGTGATGTTGCAGAAAGTGTCAAATGTGGCACCGCTCTCTGTGCTTCTGGTGCGCCGTCCACCCCGGCAAATTGTGGCAACGTGGCTTTTCAAATTGCACTTCTCACACGTCGAGAAGGAGATTTTGACCGGTGCCCAGCCTGAACACAGTATATACATAAGTTGTGGCTAGGGAGTTGGTCGGCCTCACGTTTGCTTGGTCGTGTGTCGCACTGTTTCTTTTTGTAGGTGCTTTCTGAGGCTTTGACAAGGGCTGATCCTGCAAGGCCGTTGGCTGAGCATTTACCTGACTTCTTATTTTCGACAAATTGAAGCACTTCTTCAAGTATGAGTTGAGTATCCAAGAAGATCCAGATGTATGTCCTTGTCGGAAAGACCCTGGCTGACGATGTCGACAATGATCACGTCAGTGTAGTCGACCAGGTGGTTGCATTTGGAGCAAGCGATCTTGTAATTGCATATGGCTGCCTGGTCTCTCACTCGGGCGGCAAACGCGCGCGCAGGCTCACCTTGGTCTTGTGTCATGACGCGTAAGTGAGCCCAGGGAACCATCGGGGCTTCATCGAGCACAAGTTTCCTCATGATGGACATAATTGTGTCGATGTCTTGTGCCGTAATACCTGGTCCAACTGTGCTGCGTGAGACATCCTTGTGTAATTTCTCATCACAGCATTCTAAAACTTGCACAGTCTTTTGTTTTCCAGTGATGCCTGTGGCTTCGACATAGGCCTACTCTTGCCACCGTGTGGTAAAATATTTCCAGTCAGCGGAGCTTATCTTAGTTGTGACAGAAAGTCGGTTGACCTTTTCATTCAATCTTAGCTCTTGCACTGCTGTGAGAGCCTGAATTACGTGTGAGGCCATGGATTTTGAGAAGCTCGGTGGCCAGAGCTGGGTCTGAACTTCCAATGTCGTAGGCGCACCCAGGGAAGGGACAGGATTCCTGCATCGTGTGTCTGTAGTATGTGGCTGTGCGGTCATAGAGAAAAACCCTCAGGTATTTCTTTGCAGTTCAGATTTATTGTAAGATGGTTGACAGTGGCCTGAAACAATAGCACGCAGTGAGTACTTCAGAAGTCTTAACTAAGTAAAAATGTTTTGAAATGACAACTATAGAATTGAGGAAACTTAATTATAAGACTCAAAATGTAGTTGTCTTATCACTGATTTAAATAAAGCTTTCAATGAAAACCTATATGGCAGGTCCTAATAGTTTAAAGTAGCATCATCTGCTGGAAAGTCAAATGAATAAGGTGGCGCCATCTCTAGAATATTTCTGTAGTCAATGGATTGCTTTTGTGGAAAATCATATAAATGGTAGAAGTAAATGGAAGTTGTCCACTTATTTTTCTCATTTGTTCTTACGGATCCCGTTCAAAATTTGTAACACAGATTGATATGTTTGATCAGCTTGCATTCAACTTTGTTTAATGAGGTTTTAAACTTAAAGAATCATCAACAGTTTACTTAACCCATCACACGTCACCACGGGTGTTTTCGTAAAATGTCAATTCTCATTTATCGAAAATGAAATTCCTGTATTTGGATTCGATGATATGTAATACAGCCTTATAGAGTCTTAACTGATGGGTGTTTTGTTGTGTGATTAAAGCACCTATATTTTATAGTCAGCTTTGATTAACCATTAAGAATATTACAATTGCAATTTTTCTGAACCCATGTGACCAGATGTTTCCCATATATAATGAAGCTTTCAATTTTTTATGTACTCTATGTTTTTTGAAACCATGGTAGAAATACAAACATCATGGTCATATTCCAAAGCTACAAATATTTTGTACACAGAGATCACATGTTCTAAAATGAGCTTTTGGGCATGCATGTAGTTTACAGCCTTTTAGAAATTGAATATGTATACATTACAAGACGGAAGTACTGAGATAATATATTGTTTTACTCTCGCGACAGCCAATTCTGTGGACAGCAAAAATTGCTGGTATTAACTGTTAGCACAGGAGAATTTTAGTTACACAATGGCTAAGCTATATTACTAACTTTCATGTTAATTCATTCTCGATCACGGACGAAAGACTATTCTGGTAATGAATTTGGCTTTTGCCCAGCGGTCAGGACGGGAAATTTAATGTTATTTTATTTGAATACTTTAGGCTCGTATTGTATTTTTACCAAAATTCGTCACTTACTGCACACAACAATAATTTAATTTCAAAATCGTCATTTTTCCAATTTCCATAGTCCGACTGCTTAGCTGCAAACAATGGAAATGTTACCAACTGTAATTTTATGCTGTAAACAGATAAGAAAGCGAGCTAGCTAGGAGGTAATATTTGTGCATCTTTATTTTTGATTTGAAATTTGATAAATTAAATTTTAACTGTCTGCTGCCATATCATAAGCTTAATGGATTTAATACACGTATGGTTAACACAAACCACTTATTTGTTTTGTTGTTTAAAGTAACATTTTTTTCAACCATCATAATCCATTGATCATGATAAAAATTTAAGTTTGATAACACCAGGTGGCTGTGTAAACACTTCATGATGTTCGGGTTGTTAATAAATTGTGTTGTTTTTGTAGTTGGCACTTGCTGAACTTAAATGGCCAACAAGTAACTAAAACCATAATACCACATTAATTCTGTGATTTTTGACCGTGTTTGGTTCCCCGATAACGGTCGCTTGAGGAATTGTCCATCAACATTCTATGCTGATATGAAACAAACGGATATCTTAGAAATGCCTGTGCTGAACCGGTTGACCTTATCCAATTGACCAATAAATAAAAAGATATTAGTGATTTTCACCAGACTGTAATCCTGGCAGAAGTGACCACTGTGAAGCCTCGTTACGAGGACCAGTCTTTGTTACTTACTTGGTGTCATCATAAGACAAATCACGAGTCAGAAGAAATACCATAACAGAATCACAAATCCAAATGCGCATGCACAATCTAAAATCCTATATAGCCTCCGGGGCCGGTGGAAGGCTCCATTTATGCACCGATCGCCTAGACAACTGCACAGAGAGGAAACTGACAGAATATGACCAAGATGTTTTCGTTCAAGAGCTCTGTATGTTTTGTAGTGATCGGATTGTTATTGACTTTAACAACCACATCCGGCTCAAATGGCACTGCACCGTCGGGCAATGGTGCATCAGAGGTAACAACAATTCCCCCAGAGGTTTTTCTGTAGTGTTAATCCATTGTTCTTTTAGTTATTGCTTTGTTGGAACTACATTGAGTTGATGCTAACCAGATTAGATACGCATTACTAAGCTCAATCAAAATAATTCAGATGGAAGTACTTTTTCTCAGAGGTGCAACGTGATTTCGCTTTAAGTTGGTACTGGCATTTATTTTTTACATTGATTACAGGCGCAATCCCAGAGGGAAAACAGCTTTTGCTTACGTTCTTTTAACCTTTCACAATCGGATATTGGATAACCTAAGTAGGGATTGGCTCGACACAAACATCAAATCAATTTGTTTTTATTTTTTTATTATTGCCGCTTGTCTTTTGTGCCACCACTATTTGAGAAAGTCCCAGTTGTTGGTGCTCGCGATCTCATCACTGACCCTAAGTTAAGTTCAGATCCGCCGGCAACTGTTTGAATCGCTCAGTAAATGTCATGGAATAATCACGTTTGCAATATGAAGCTAAACCTACTATATTTAATGGTGAAGAGACATTCTCCACATTTCCTTGAAAATGAAATGACTCCATTTATATGTAAACGTTTGTGTAAATATGTACACTCATCTGTGTAAATTGATATATATATATATGTGTGTGTGTGTGTGTGTGTGTGTGTGTGTAATGTTTTGACGGCCTGTTGTAATGCTTTCCGGCGCTGTCTGGGCTTAACTCTTATCATTGTACATAGTATTTTTCAAAATAATAAGCATTAAAAATAAGCTAATGGCCCTATTCGCCCGAAACCAAGCACGCGCGCCTGAGATCTGATATAAGGCATTGTTATTTGAAAATCATGGTCGGGAGCATGTAGGCCCCTGTTTACGCGTCCAGTGTTCAATGTTCAATCTGTGTAATGCTCGTACTTTTGATGAGCAATATTGCAGTCAGTAAAAGATGAGGCAACTGAAATCAATGTACCTTGGCATCATTTGAACCATTCTGTTGACTGTCCCGCAAGGTAGATATACGGAACGTGCCGCTTAGAAGTTTTGACTTTTTCACGCCCACTTCCCTTACGAAAGGATGCTTTTCTTGACAAAATTCTCTACGAAAAGGCGCCTTTTCGACAGAATTCCCTACAAAGGGGTCACATTGGAAGGTGCCATTTTTGAAAACGTGGCACCTAGTTTTGAACTGTTTATTCTTAATGGCGGTAAAATTCTGCTGTCCAAGAATACCAACGAAAGGGTAAGGTTAATGAATTATCACTTAAAAAGTGTGTTGTTTCTGGGACAAAATCCTGTGAAAGGGTGACTTTTTCTGGAAGCTCCCTACAAACGTGTCCCTTTTTTCGATTTCACTCTCTGAATAGGTGGGTAGGCTAATTTCCCAGCTACACCCCGGTCAAATATTGTCGAGTACCCCTGAGGTTGTCGGCAGATTGGTGCAGTATTGAATAATAGTTGCCAACGGGACGATCCTCTAAACTTTTCAGCTTTCGATGAAGCTAAAACTGTTATGTGCAGTAAAAATGTAAGATGCATAGTTGCCATTATGATTAATTAGTGTTCGGCCTGGATAGAGAAGAACTTGTTGGTGCCATGTTTTTAGACCTGAAAAAGGCCTTTGACACAGTCTACTATGGATTTCTCCTGGACAAGATGGGTATGGCATCAGGGATGTGGAAAGTGTGTGGTTAGGGTCATATCTTGGTGAGCATTCTCAGTGTACATGAGCAAATGGCTACAATCCAGATTTCTAAACTGCCGACTACGGGGTTCCTCAGGGGTCTATTCTAGGTCCCTTCCGTTTAAAATTTCTATTAATAATGTGGTTAGCATTATTGACAACGGTTATGTGTGCAGATGACACAGATTTGTTTTATGCTGGAAGTCGAAAGTGCTCTTCATACCAGCTTGTTCCATGTCTCTCAGTGGTTAGAGCACAATGTGAATAAACGTAAGAGTATGCGCTTTCCCATCAGCTACAAGTCCAAGTTCATAGCCCCTTGAATTTGTCTGTCAGGAACCTGAGTCAGTTATATGAAGTACTTGAGCGTTATTCTGGATAGACATACGCCTGGGAGTGTCATGAGATTATACTCGCTCTAAAGTTTCTCAGAAAATTGGCTTCTTAAAAGATCAAGGAAGCTCCAGTTTCTCGGTTCTCTGAATCTCTTATAGTGTTGCGTTTGGAATATTGTGATGTTGTGTGGGTCTTTTGTAATGATGGTTCAGTATCAGAGTCACAGAATACGGTGACAAGAACTAGTCACCAAGGAAATTGATACAGCAGTATTGACTGTATGCACTTCACAGTGGGCTGATTCAAACTGGATGTGCGTAGAGATTATCATGTGTTTTGCTGTGTACAGATATCCCCATGGCATACCACTTGAGTATCGTTGTGACAGCTACTCAGTCAGGTTCAAAACAGACATATTAGACCTAGTGCCAATGGCAATCTCTTCCTCCATAAAACCAGGACTAATTTGGCAAACATTCATTTTTCTACTTTGGCGCCGTGTTGTGAAATCATCTCAATTCAGATGTCCGTCTGAGTGAATGCATTGGTATCTTTAAATCCAGGTACCCGTGTAATGTTTAACTGTGTGGTATCTCACTTTGTTGAGCCAGCTTTGTTGACTCAGCTTTGTTTTTAACATTTTTATTTCATGTTTCAATTCTCTTTTTTAGTGATTTCCATATTTTCTTTCTCATCAAGGCCCTATGGGGGAACAGTACTGTTATATTGAATAGGTTTTATCCTGAACAAAATGTATCTTTCTGACATTTTAAGATAAAAAAGAGGTATATCTGGATCTAGGCCTTAACTGCAAAGGAAAACGTCTGCCTACACCCAGAAACACCCGGGCTGTGAAACGGATGGGGAATTAAGGGAAAATCGAGTGGAAGGCACTAAAATATATCATAATACGTAGATTTTGTATAAGCCCGAAAAAAACGAGATGGTCCCGCCAAAACCGGAACAGTTGGCAAGTATATAAGGTATATTAAAGTGATATTTCCTATTTACTCGCCAGCTAAAACGCAAATTGAACCAGGTTACCAGGCCAAACAAAACCAAGCCTGTATTGTTTAATGCACTAGAAAGTAAAAAGGAGTCATAAACTTTCATATTCTTTTAATTCAATTGACCTTAGTGGCCTATTTTATCTGATACTTCATGGACACCATCTTGGCGCAAGAAAATCGTCTTCGGCGAACCTTTTTAGGGTTCTTGTAACCAGTGCATTGATGGAACGCTATCGTGATCTTTTGTTCAGTGCGAACATAGACAATAGTACATGGAACGCCAACTCAATGGACGATATCTGTGATCAAACATAGAAGCCCGCCGTCATTATTCACTAGCGACACCTAGCAAAATTACCAAGTTTTACTTCCGGCAAGTACGTCGTCTGCTAATCATTGCCACAGGCGCTTGAGTTTATCTGTTCCTTGATCACCACTGACGTCACTCACGACTTATATATATATATATATGGTTTTGAGTCATCAGCAAATTCGAACGCCTGGAATCATGGTTGGCTGTTGTGTGTTCGGGTAGTAGCATTGCCAAAAGTACTCACGATGCTAACAGATTTCGAACAGCGTCTCAATGCCGAAATTGTTCTTTTTTCCTTGTACTGGACAGTAACCACCAACCGGAAATTGAAATAGGTAATTAAGAAAGTGGCGCCTCCTTTTGGATACTACCCAAGAAAATGTCGGACTTGTGAATCTGTTGTCCATAGTCGATGGTGCGAATGAGTCCAATGCACGTGTTCTGAAAAAAAAAACACGTTGCGTCCCATAGTCATTCCTTGAGGGTATTAAACACCCTAGCGGCTTCGGTAGGTTCGCCTCGAGGCCAACCTTTCCAACTGAAGATTGGACTACTTGATACCTATCTCAGTTCATTATTATGATAGAAATCAATTTAAGGCCATAGACTTTTAATCGCCATCCCTTGGTATTGTTTTATGACTAAACTTTGTGTTTTATTATGATTTTTCTTACAGGCCACAGAGGCACCTGAGGCTACAACCAGCAGTTCTGTGGAAGCAGTGGCTCAAGTCTCTTTGATAACCGGTCTGCTACTTGGAGCGTGGGCGTTACGTCAGTAATCTTGACATGCACGAGATCGAACGGTAACTGTATACTGGTCACTGTTACGTCAGTTAGCAGTCTGCTCCAGGCAACGCACTCGTTCATATTGAAATATGGAAGTGCCTTGCAATCGTTGCTGAACCAACTCTCACCTCACTGCGGATTTTTATACTCGGGTACCCTCGGTAGATTTTAATCTAGATACAACGTTTCTTTTGCCCTAGACCTTGTTGTTTTAAAATCACTCGCTCGAGTGGCACCGCCGGTCACGCAAAGCAGTATGGGTAGTATTTTGGAGTTCGCTATGGGAATGGCGAACATGTATTGGCAGACGACGGGTTATTAAAAAGCTCGATGTTCTTGGGCTCAAAACATTTCTTCGAGATCCAGATGTACCATTTAGCGCAAACAACAAGCAAAAACTAGTTGGAGGTTGGTTCGATAATCCGAAGAGACGAGAATCCGAAACGAATTTTCTAGAGCAGGCAAGAGTCCGGCAAAGCCGTGATCGATACTACGATCGGCGATAGCCCGAAGGGCGACATTCCGAAAAATTGAAACTCTTTGGCTCACATATTTACCTTTTTCACACCTTCGTGGATTTCTTGTTTGGCAACTGATTGAAGCTTGCTTTATCTGACATCAGAATGCCAGCTTGCTAAGTAAATAAAAACTAAAGGTAGTTAAGAAAAGGCAGGAGTCACTGAAGTATCAAAAATGTAAACCCGTCTTAGATTTTTAAGAGTGACTCCATATAAAAACCAACAGGTAGAGTCTATACCCAAAATCACCGATTTTTTTGAAACTTAGCACATGAGTTTGGTTTGTTGAGATGTAGAAAAACTTCACTTTTTAAGAATTTTCATTCATTATTTTTCTTTTTATGACCTGTACCTCCATTTTGCAACAAAATTGGGCGTCGAAGTAGGCATGTTTGAATGCATTTTCCTAGCATGTGTGGTGAGGTAAAAACAAATGAATAATACGAATTGAAAGGGCAATGGCTGAATAATTTAATGGCATAACTTTCAAAATCCATTTTTAAATTTGTACGTTTTGAATTTGTGAGGCAAAAATGGCTATTTTTCAGGTTTTCACTGAAGCCATTTTCGGCCAAATTTGGCTCTCTGTAGCAGCCATAACGCACCTTTCATGAAATTGACTTTATAATAATTTGTTTAGTCATTCTTAACCTGTTCATAATCTAAAATAAAATATGTTGCCTCTAATGTAGTTTTTGCGAACGAAGCATTACACGAACTGCACTTCGTCCTTTTGCATGTTCTCAATTGCCTCTGCTGCCAATAGGGGGCTCTTGGAACATATAATTAGCTTGCGAAACACGACATAAAAACCTTGTATTTTGGAGAAAAGGCAGACAGCATTATTAATTACCATTCTCTGAAAACATCATTGATGATTATTGCTTATTACAAAAATATGTACGTAAATCAACAGGCATGCGTGCTTCTAAATGATAGATGGCGCTGCTTTTGTTTACGTTTAGACTGAAGACGCATCTAGAATAAGAGCAGTAACACGAGTACCTTGCTATAATTCAAAACTTCGCGAGATATTGCTCTGCATTCTAAATGAGAACACGTGGTTTTGGATAAATTTTAGAGAGGTTCTAGTGTTACTGAAATCACCCCTGCCTTGTTATCTGCCTTGTTCGTGCCACAGGCAAAGGAATGCACCCAAGGTGGATATGGCCCCCTAGTGTTCAGTGCAAATAGTCATTATAACTTTGGGTTCATATTGTAATATCCCTGCTGGTTGCTAGAAATTTTAGTCGACACCAGTCGCCAGAAACCTGTTGTTCCATCCCCCACACACCGGGCACCCTAACGCTGAATATTTCTGCCAGCAGTGTGATCATCAGTGGTATAAAAAGCTACACATTCACAGTCAATAGAAAATAATTCACGAGAGACAATTTTATTAATGACTCATTCATGACAGACATCAAGTAAACAGAAGTAACGGTCTCGACTTCAAATATCACACATCTTTGAATGTTATGCTACAAAACTAGGCTAAACGTTGAGCTCATTTACCACTTCATTCAGTAAATCTGACGACATAACAGCATCTTCAGCAGAAATAGCATCGTCATAAACATTGCTGCCGACAACTTGGAAAAAATCCACCAATCTGCGATTCACTTAACAGCACAGGTAAACACTTTCCCAGTGGGTTCTCGTAATGTTTTCTCCATTGTGGCACTTCCGAGGGTGAACGTTTTTGCCTGACTTATCCTTCATCGAATATGTTCCTCAGAATGTTCTTAGCCTTTGCTGAAAATCTTGTTGACTTTTTACCTTTTTTCAATGCCTAACCTATTGCTTCAGGATTCGTCTCATCCAAATATTACTGTGAGGTTGCCTCAAATGACGCTCCGGTTCTTGCATCTGAAAGCATTTCTGACCACTGTTTTGCGATGTGGTCATACGTGGTTTCCCTCTAACAGCTTATTATTTAAAATGACTTATTCTTATTAAAATGACATAGGCAAAAAATTGAATTTCGGACCTCAAAAGCGAGGCCCCTATATTAATATAGGGGGCCTCGCTGAAAGGAGGCCGGAGAGCGGGGCCCCCTATATTAATATAGGGGCCCCGCTCTCCGGCAGCCTTTCGGCGGGGCCTTCTATATTAATATAGGAGGCCTCGCTTTTGAGGTTCGAAATTCAATTTTTTGCCTATGTCATTTTAATAAGAATAAGTCATTTTAAATAATAAGCTGTTCTCTGTTAATGTTCATTGTGGTTACCCACATCCAAATGCTGACCTAGTTCTGCGTCTGTAGCAAAAATTTCCAGTAACCTTGCTGGGTACAAGGGAACTTTTAATGTTGAGGCTCTTCACTAGATACAATGTCAACCTTAACTCTTGGTGTTGAAAATCCGCCATTCTAGAAATGTTAGTGTATTTTAGAGAAATAGGTTTCTCATTTCCTCAGTATCTGTAAGAACTTACCGTCACCTACATTGAATGATTTCCACACGCGAATTCCATGGGTGGAATTGTGGAAATTTGGGAATGTGCTTATACCAGGAACTGAGTATTTTGGAAAAGACTTTGTTACATTGACTGAACATGCATACACATAGCATCCCTTCACACGACCAATGGAAAGTAATGCTTCTTTCAAATCCAGAAAATTGATGATATTGTTTCCTTCGGCTACAAAGTACTTTGCATGTTGTTTGAGTGGAGCGATCTTGCGATCACAGAGATCCTCTCCATTCTGACTTTCACTAAATCATATCACGAAACAGAAATGCCGGTAGAATTTGACAAGGCTGTTACGTTCAGAAGGAGAGGAGCTAGAGTGGTAACATCCAGCATTACCTCACTCTTCCATAACTGGTCCTGTTCAGTCAGAAATTCACCGACTCTGGGAAGTACGAGTCCGTACTCTGGCACAGGCCTTGCTTTGTGAGGTAGTTTCCTGTATCTTAAATGTTCAGTGGTGTCTTTGACATAACTCATTAAAGCACAAAGCTTTTGTGATCGGATTTTTTGCAGAATAAACTCTAAAGGAACATGAAGGCCCATCGACATCGTCCGCCATTTTGTCTTTTTAAAATGCACTTGCTTCTCTCAAAACCAGTCATTACAAATATCAATTCTTACTCGTTTAATCTTAAAGGCATTTATTTCCACCTAAAAGTTCTACAGAGTGTTTAAAGTAACCTGATAATGTAAAACAAATGAAAGAATACAAGAGGGTTACAAGTACATTTTTGTATATCCTCAAGCTTAACCTCAACTGACTCCCTCAGTGGGCAAAGGTCATCGGGTTCAGTTTTGATACTAGCCGCGTAATAAACCCGGAAAACATCTCGTTTTCATTTGAAAGAGTTTAGACTTGGTTTCTATAAATATTTAAAGCATACTTCTTGCCTAAAAGTTTGTTCAAATGGTCTGTGAACTCTGCTCGTCATTTCCAAACTACGAAAATAGACATTTTTGCAAGACAATTTTCACTAAAGTGCAAAGTTGAGGCAAGATTTTTTATTGCTCAGTCATCAAGACTAACTCTTTAACTGTATGTTCAAAACGTCACATAAGGCTACAAGGTGTTTTATGGCAGTAAGATGGTCACAAAAATGGCCACTAAAATTAGCCCCAAAAGTGGTCTGTGGATTATTTCCCCTGTCTAGCACAAAACTGTCAGATTTTAATATATGGCACAAAATTATGCATAGTATACGGTGGTTAATTCAGCCACCAAAATGTAGCTTTTGATCTATTTTGTAACACACTACTTTTTGTTGCTGAAAACGTGTGATTTTTGAGACGGCTAATATGCCCAATTGTGCCAATTTGTGTTATCATGCTCCAGCGGCGAAATTAGGGGTCATTGAGTGCACAAAATTTGGCATTTGGGTTTTTGTTAGGATACCTACCCATGTACAAAAAAATGAAGTTGTTTTAAATTTTGACGTATAGACTGATTTTTGAAAATCTACTGGTTTTTATATGGACTGCCTCTTAAAATGACATCATTTCTTGCAAAATTCCATCGCTGATAAACTCAACGCTTTATTTTTACGGTCGATGCCCGTATTTAGGCGCCTGTATTTTTAGAACCAGGGGCTTGCGCCTATACGCGAATCATTTGAGCAAAAAACAATCCTTAAAATTGATGCTCTGGCGATCCAACAGTTAAAAAATACACACTGCCATTTCAAGGTGTTCCATCGAAATTGGTACCACGGTGTGAAACAGATATCCCGAAGTCGAAAACAGGATTTCTTCACCTTCAGCTAACCAGCCCGAAAGACACTAACCCCGACATTTAAAACAGTTTCCCCGGGATCGGACGGAAAACCCAGACAATTTTTAAATTTTCTGAGACAATGTCAGTAGCCTCAAACTTTGAGATAAAGCATCTGCAAGTGCTTTCCAGTTGTGTTGTGAATTTATTTGTTAGAAATTATCAGTTATAAAACGTAACTTATATTATATTGATTTTATTTCATTTTATCGGTAAAACTCGTGAAAACTTGTCTGTGGGCGATTTTCAACACAATCTATATTCTCTTATTTTAGACCAACCGTGAATTTCTGTAATTTAGATATGTATGTGTGCGCGCGCGCGCGCGCGCGCGCGCGCGCGTGTGTGTGTGTGTGCCTGTGTTTCATTTACAAAGATCTTATCGTTTGTAAATATTAGTGTATTTAGAAGTAAAATGTATTAAAAAAAAATATTCTCAACACGTTGTCTGTCATCTCGGCCAATATTTAGTTAATTTCAGACTATTCTATATTTTCTCAAAAATATGTTCAAAAATAAAAACAGAATCATTATGTCGACTTTCGAGTGCCATTGTTGATTAATTCATCTAAATATCTTTATAAATAGCCGCATTTTAGGGTTCGTCGATTTACTTGTCGAGAGTACATTATTTCCGGCACAATCAATTTCCGGATTTTGAAATAGACTGCGACAATTATTTATTCAATAGGCCTGCACTGTCACCAATTGTACCATTCTTGCCCTACAAATGTAATTCAACTTCTTAGCAAGCATTAAAACGGAATTCGAAACTGGAATTTCTGAACTCAACGCATTCGCACTCTTTTTGGGGATCATACTTCTGGATTTTGTGACCGTTGTAGGGGGACTTTGCCACCTTTGCCTTCGCTTTCGGTTAGTGACTGTGACTATAAACATGTACCTGGACAATTATGAATACACTGCGGGTAATACGAGAAAGATTCGAGTTTCGAAGGCAAATCGTCCACCTCACTAGCACACGCCATTTCTTATTGTTCACTCTGTCGGGTACACTGTACACGTCCACGAGTATAACAGATTCTCAAGAATCAACAGTATTTTTGGCTAGATATCGGTCATCAGTTGTCTAAAATCTAAAATTCTCATATAGTGAAACAACATGTCACAACAAGTATTAAAAGTAGGAGGATTTTTTCATCAAAATATGAAATTATTACATGTCGTATGAACACAAAGCAATGGTTCTATTTTCTTGAGATAAACAATGTTTGACAGAAAATGCTGGAGTCGTGTTTCTGTCACCTGGTGTCCTGTACGGTCCCCGGGGGTTCTGTTTTAAAGGTTGGGGTTCGTGTTTCTCGGGCTGATTAGCTGTTTTGAAGGTGCGGGCGTCTGTTTTCGACTCGGGGTACACCGGGCATCCAGTTCCAATGGAACACCTTGTATTTGGCTCGCTGAATGCAGTAAATACTTTCGTCAATGTTCGCTCAGTACGCCTGGTCTACAGTGCCTGTACACTCAAGTCTGGCGTGCTTCCACATTAGTTTACGTCTAGATTACGCACTTACGCTTATGTTAAAATCTGTTGGAAATTTCATAAAATTTCACCACTGAAAGATCGTCCCCGAAAGAGCGCCTATTCAAAAGAAGAAATTTGCATGAACCGGGTAACATTTTTCATAGTTACAAATATTAAAATTCGGTCTAAAAATGTCATTGTTCATGTCAATTGCTTTAGAGTGACTAAATATGATTTCACAGTTAATGGAATATTACTCTATTTGCATTTGGCGTTCAGTTACGTCTAGCATTCAAAAAGTAATTTGTTTTCGAAAGATTGCCTTTATTTCCGTCAGCGATTTTTCAGAAAAAGCACTCGCTCTAGGCGCTCGGTCGGACCGTTCCGAAAATAAACCAGCTGTTGTTTTGAATTTAAATGGAAAACTAAATAAATCAAAAGACAAAAAGATCAACTGACATTTTTTGGGAATGAAAGGTCATGTAAACTCAAACAATTACGCTCATTTAAGAAACGATTTTTTGTGGAGGAGTGCGTTTTTGTATAACACAGAAGATTAAAAAATATACATTTACTTAATATCTTATTTTTTCATGTTATTAAGTCTTCAAGTGATAGTCAAACGTATTACGCGATTTGAAAATAACTGTCCTTTTGGTCAGCACTAAACCTACAGGCGTGTAGTGGGAATTTCCTCCGAGCACCAAAAATGGCAGCAATCAGCAAAGAGGTCTATTGTACCATGATGTTTGTCGCATGTATTGTACGTCAATGATAGCAGAACATTAACATGAACGAAGGCAATGCACGCATTCTCAAAATATGAACATGCTGATGCTATGGAATCCGCCATTGTACTATTATCAGCGTGTTCTATTAGCAACATCCGGATTCATGCGTGCATTGTACAGCAACAATCTCTGAAGAATCTGTGAACGGCTGGGGACCAAGGGAGTTGAAAATTGGCGGTAGAGAACTAAAATCAGGTTTGCTAACTACAATTTCGCTCCTACCAGTTGAAACACTTGGCTATGGGTATGAAACGTGTATTAGAAACTGTAGTAGACTGGTTTGTAGATCAATAATAATCACGCCAGGTGATGCAATTGCCTGCCCATTTTAGTGCAAATTTTGCCTCCTTGCCAATGTTTTCGCCGCCTTATGAACCAGTTGTGGAAAACTGGCCTAAACAGATGTCATAACTCTGTCATACGACTGTTGATTATCTTTGTTAAGGGCAGAAAGAAAATGAGGAAAGAGTGCCACGTTAGACTCATGGAGGCACGGTCGGTTAGCATGAAGATCACGGTATTTGTTAAACGAGGGTCATCGGAGAACCTCAAACAAGCAGTTATGAGTTGCTGGACAATTGAGCGATTTATCTTGTTCTATTTGTAGGTACCCGGATGTTACGATTGACTTCAGCAACTACAAAGAACGTATTCCGATGTTCTGGAAATGATTTCGTGACAATACAGGGCACCACTGCTTTAAGATGCGTGTTTTTTTTAGTTAGTCCGCGTGTATAACTTTATTCTTAAAAGTCATTTCCTACCATGTGCTATTTTTCTTTCAGACTGAATAATGTGGATAGCATTGGTAAATCCAACTTTTCGGACAAATCGTGCGACTACACTTTGGTTATTTTTTGAAGCAGTAAACTTTATAAAATACCATTCATCATATTGAATACACATGCGGAGATTTCATCCTTTTTTCATTGTATTTTGCTTCAGTAATCTTCTTGAAGATTGGATTTTTTGCACTTTAATAGATGTAAAAACTTGCTAATAGAGGGCCTGCTTCTGAATCTCTTAAATTCGTTGATATTTTTTTAATAAAATGTGTTTTCTTGGCATCCATGAGTTCTATTATTTTGAGTTTGTATTGATTTTGTTTAGAGGACGACAAAAATCAAGTCCGAACAAATATTTTTTTTTAATCTTTTAGAGACTAGGGCTTAGCAAAACTTGTGCATATTTGGTTGGCCTGCTTTTCAATATTTCGTAATTTTTATGAAATATTGGTCAGGATTGGTGACACATCAATGCTATTTGCAAAAGGACAAGAATAAGGCCACTGTTCTTCTGGTGTTGAGATCAGAGAGCTGGTAATCAAATTTCATCTACACAGAACAGATCTTTTTTCAGTTTCCGGTACATTTAATGGAAATTAAACATTTCAAATTATAAAAATTGGAAACATGAAACAGAAATTAATATCATTCACACACTCACTCATCCAATGAATCTCACAGTATGTCACAGAAGTATGAATCAGAAAATCATTCACACACGAACTCGCGCAAGCAATCACACAGTATCATTCACACACTCGCGCGCAATGACGCAGTATCCTTCATACAATCACTCGCGCACGCAATCCCACCGTATCATCACGCACCCATCTGATTCTTTACAAAACTAGTTTATGTGGATAAAATTTAATTAACAACCTAAATTCGAGCCTTCTAACTTTCATGTCTTTTGTATTGAAACTAGGAAGGTTATATATAACAACGAACATTTTGAGACATCTAATTACTTCCTCCGAGTAAGTCCACCGTTCAAGTCTTATATGGTTTGTCGAAAATACACAAAACGAATCCCACTCCTGTTCGTCCCATTGACAGCAGTTGAGCATGTGGAAACACTCCTTATTACGAGACTATGTTTATTGCAGACTTCCATTTGAATAATGGTTCACCACAGGGTGCTTCCTCTATTGAGGATTTCAGGATATTAAGTCTACACCCAGATAACTGGAAGTGCAGGGTACGGATGCCTATTGAAGTGACATGGAACGCGAAAACTCGTCAAAAATATCTTTTAAATAATTCCTTGCGAAAGTACCATCTTGCAACATCTAGTACAGAATAGTTCACTTTCCCCTGTGAGGAAATTTACAGAAAAAAAACACAAAATTCACGGTTATTGAATTTACGCGCAATGGAAAAATTTTGTGGTTACCACAGAGTTTCTAATGTCCTTCCCACTTATGATGAATGCGCCTATGCTGTCTGTCAGTTGCTTGAAGTCACTTAATGTTAAAGGTCATATTTCCATATCGGAGAAATGTGCTACGTCTATGTCTTGCCATGCCAAATGAGGAGACTTGCTTTGCCTTGTGGGAGAAAAATAGACGAAGAGACGAGCAGTTGACAGATCGCGTTTTTAAAATTTGAAACTAAAAGCACATGCTTTGATATCAAAACATATGAAAAATCTTTACGAACAAACCCTAAAAACACATGGTGAGCAGATTGAATTATGTTTCGGTGTCAGAGAACCATTTTCTGGTTTGCTTATTGCGTTCCAGGCCTCTCTGAGATTCAAGTCCACAGACCAAGTTTGAACAGAGATCCTGGACTTGTTCTCCCTGCAGTTCTTTCAAACCTCTTACGGGATTCCTTCGTCATTTGGGATTCCCCGTGGTTATTTTTATTCATTGTTTTATTCTGCTACGACAGAAGGCGCATCCGGTGTATGAAATAATTTAAGTTTAAATAGCGAAAATAGAGCAACCATTTACCTTATTTTGACAAGTGACTACACCTGTTTTTAGCGCTGCATATAACAATCCCGATTTCAAGATCCAAAAACAAAAAAATAGAAGAAAATAGACTTCAATGGGAAATCTCTTAGCTCCACCGACGTGATTGTGATGTAAGAACGTAACCAGCGTCATTGTTTCATGTCCACCAACACTCGAGTTTCTTGTACATACTTGTGCCATATTGCTCTTCTCCGATATCCTGAGGGAAAATGAAGTTAATCACTGCGTGGTCAGATCCTGAGTTGCTACAAACACTACGCCTCGACATTCCTTTTTATATCATAAAAACGGGAGAGCGAACTGGGCTATATCTGACGACTTAAAAACAATGGAGGACGACTAGTGCAGCGATTAGTTGTCCCAATTTTACATAGTATGTTTCGACCAATAAATGCTCGTACATCGTGATCAGCTAATAGTGTTTTTGATATGAAATTGAAGATTTTAATCACTTTAATACAATTACTGCAAAACAGACCCCGAAAGTTTGACAAAAAGTGACTGTAAATACCCATGAATACAGTGGTTTGGCATTTCCTGACGCCAATAGTGATGTGGGTTAAGCGTTTACAGGATGGGAACAAAACTGAGTGGGAAGCCTTTCAAAACTTCATTTTTAAAAAGTGTGAGTATTTCAGTTTTCAAATTAAACTCTAATTATCAGCTGTTATCTTTAGAAAACCACAATACCTTCTACCATGATATTCTAATAGCATGGGAAGAAGTAATATTGCATTTGGACCTATCAATTGTTAACGAGGTGATTGGGAACAACAAATACATATAAATAAATGGAAAAACTCTATTTTAACTGTTTCTATGAGGCAGGCATTATTTTTGAAAGAGGCTTTTTAAGTCCTACAGGAAAGATATAAGTTATTAAATTGAATATGTGATGTTGCCTTGAGACGAGCGATCAAATTGCAGGCTCCAAATATCGTAACTTCCAAGTCAAACTGTATAAAAATTTTCAAACCAAATCAGATTGATACTCTGCGTGCAAGAAATGTCACGCTTTTTAAAATTGCCTCGCCTCCTGATGTAGAATAGAGTTTGATTGGTTATTATTCCAGGCAACAAATTTAGCAAACCTACGTTCTTCCATAAACTTTTATTACTTCCTCATGTGAGAACATTTAAATGTTATTGTATTCATAGAAAGATTTTTCCAAATTATGAAAATATAAAACTAGTACGAGGACGTTCAGAGGTTAATAACCAACATAGATGCACATGGTAATTTAAACTTACACAAAGATGTGTTATTGACTGCATATTTTGACCTGTTTTGAAGAGGTCAGTAGTATATTAGCCATATTACCTTTAAAACTATACCACCATAAGAAGCAGTTTCCTATTGAGAAATCTGAAACCCCGTAATGCAGTCTTTAGGGAAATTCTTGTTATGTTAATCATTTGAAGGAGTAGTAAAAAATCAAATCGCGTTTGCCTATTATTTTGAAGCGCGCGCGCGTGTGTGTTTAGTTGTTGTTTCATGTAATTGTTTATTTTCGTGAAAAATACTTTTAAAAAAATCTCGGATATTCGCCTTAATTACACTATACTTGCTTTCCTAAATGTCCAAATCCGTTTTGAAAACCGTGTAATTTGATAGTCGTATTACGGTCAAATTATTTATTTTTTAGGGTAGATGTATTGTTGGACATCAACTCTGTGTAAATTACATGACGAGTTAAAAGCAGGTTCTATCCCCTGCAAATTGAAGATTGTCGTCTTACTTGAGTAATGAATGAAGGATTCAATAGCTGGTTCTTGAAATCGCCGCTCCATATTGAAATTCACTAACCCGCCAGATGGTTATCAGGTCTTTGGTGGACAGGCATTCAGCGCCATCTACAGATCTATGTAATGCGGATGGAAGGTTTCATCCTACTTGTATAAACACCTTTTCAACACGTTTTCTGCTATTATAATGCCGGAAAATTTCCACTGCTGTGCGGTGGGAGGTACCAATGTCTTACGAAGAAGACAACTATTTTGAAACATCAATTGATGAGCAAGGACGTAGCTGATAAAGAGGGGGAATTTCGATCCAAGCCGGTGGCAGAAAGCTGAAATAAATTACTGAACTTTAACTAATCAAACAATGGGAGGGCTTGGCAGAGGAATTTATTTCTCTGCTTTTATATTTCTGAACACTATGTAGTAATTGAATTTCTGTTCTCCACATCTGAGTTGGGATCAAGCTGAAGTAACGTTCGTGCTCTCATTAAGCTAGAGAGGGCCAATATGAACAAGTCCCCTATTAAAAAGATAATGCTCAGTATATCATGGTTCTTGGTAGATGGTCGTTCGACTCGCCGCAAGCGCAGGTCACCCTTGACCGTTTAACAGACTTTGTAAGGAGTTTTCAAAGTTTGTTGACGAGCATTACAGATCATTGTTTTATTTTGGAGACCAAGATTTTAAAGTCCTTGTTAATATCTTTTAATGGGCCAAAATTGGGTTTACTGTCCCTTTTAAGTGAGTTTGCGAGCAAGACCTTACCTGAATGTCACGTGGCTCAACACCCGAGGGTCTCTGGTATTGCCAATTTTTCGAAAATGAAAGCAAAGGAAAACACCTTTATGCCTGTATTTTTGATGAAAAAGTCCTGAAAACAGTTGGAGTGATTTCTGTCTTTCGGTTCTACATTTCGCATTTTGCGTATTTGTTAATTCATTGTCACCGATTGTGTCACTTCAAGTCATCAGGACGACCAAATCCCTTGAGTTCTACTGAACCCCAGTCTCCAAAAAGTGAAACAAATCAACTGCTCGAACTTCGTTTTTCGTCTTCTGAACTAAAAAATCAGACAAACTCAAAATAAAAAGTCACTGAAGTCAAGAAAACATTTTTATTCTGAGGTTATAGGTAACTTATCAAGACTACATTTACCCAAATATCTACAACACTATAAAATTAGATTTTAGTTCAGGAAAAGTATATTATTACTGAGATAAGAATTTCCGTGGAATTTTATTTTTTGTAACTTTATATCAAACTACCATTGATTAGGTCACGTGACCTTGCCATTTAAGGAAAATTCATCGAAAACTACATGATCAGAACAACAGGATCAATAACATGACCCAATTTTGTATGTTTGAGATGAAATTTCAAAAACTCTGTTACAGTTTTGTAAACGTTCCTCTCATTTTCATTTTTTCAAGATTAATTTTTTCACAAAAATCATGTAAGTCATATTTTTGATAGCACCTCATGCAAAAGTGTATTATCATCACCGCTTTGGTAAGATAAGTGTATAAAGCATATTATCTGAAAATTTCATGTGAATCCGATTACCCATTTCTGAGATACAATGGTCCAAAGTTGGCTAAAATTAGAGATTTTTCTTGGATCCTACATAAACTTAAAACTAAACAAATTCAACAGAAATAAACAAAGACCCTCTATTAGCAAGTTATTACATATATTCAACTAAAATTCCCATGGTGCTAAAACTTCCAAACTTCAAGATGGAAACAGAAATGAAATTGAAAAGGGTGCACAAAATTTCGAATTGTTGCATGTGCTTAATTTTCATTTAGTTGTATGTCCACCAATATATAAAGATTACGACTTCAAAAATATCATAGTGTAGTCCCATTATTTGTGCTTCAACACGCTTTTCTATAACATAGAATTATCAATACTATCCAAGTTGCTAAATGACACATCATTCTGCCTGAAAACATAGCACATGAAGTAACTTTCGCGGGCTTATTGAAACGGCATAAACAGCGGTGCCCTCTATCGTCACGACATCATTTCCAGAACATCAGAATAAGTTATTCATGGTTGAGGCACCTACAAAAGAACACAGTAAATCGTTAAAAACATGGACCACCAACTCTGTATTTTCGAGTAGGCAAAATATGTGATCGTACGCACAAGGTAGGACCAACACTATTGTCCGAGAAGTCAGTATTTAGTAGTGTTGCTTGGTTTAAATTACAGTTTTCCGGCAAGTAAGTCGTCTGCCAACGGTGATGCCTCTTTAGGGATTTCATATGGAAATATTGGGGATGCAAATTTGTTGTCTACGACAATGAGTTATACACACACACACACAGACACACACAGACACACACACACACACACATATATAGATTCCTTAATTGATGTCATTGGTCTATGATATGTAATGCAACGTACCAGTCTCTACCAGGGGTCGCTTCAAGCGGAGACCTGGGCTAGTATGGAGCGATAAGGTGTTTTTAGATCTCATGCGTTGCATTCGTTGATACGACCTCAGAGCAACAGAATTATTCACACGTTAAACATCTACAGATCACTAACAACGGCATGAAGACCACGTGATATATTTGTTAAGGAACACTTTCCTTGCATAAATAATGCTTATGACAGATTCAGAGATTTCATAGCTTTAGGGTAAGGATCAAGGGAATTCACTATTAAAGGTTCAACAAAAGTTACGTGAATACCCTGAAAATAGCAATCTTTTTATATGCATCAAGTTGGTTTTAGACTTCAGCATTGAACTGAGTTAGTACTACTTGAATTTGTTTACAAAGTCTATTCTTAATTATATTTTGCCTTAAACTTTTTATCCGTATTTGTGGATTTAAGTAATGCTTTTGACAATATAGACCACACTAACCTTCTCCAAACATTAGATTTCTATGGCATAAATAGGCCGAAACAAGCCGAATGTGGTTTTAAAACTAACAACACCTTCTCATTTGAAATGAGCTTTTCTCAAATAAATGAGCTTCGAAAAAAGGACTTAAATTGAATACTTAATAAGGTAATTCCCAGACAATGCCACACTTGCAAATTCATTAATCGGTCTATCCTATATATATATATAGGGTATACCACTAGCGTCATTCGTTTGAGTGGTCTATCCTATATATATATATAGGATAGACCACTCAAACGATTAACGTCAGTGGTATATCCTATATATATAGGATAGACCACTCAAAAGAATGACATCAGTGGTATACCCTATATATACATATATAGGATGGACCGATTATTGAATTTGCGAGTGTGGCATTGTCTGGGCAATACCTTATTAAGTATTCAATTTAAGTCCTTACCCGAGTACTGGCTAACCCAGTCTTTCTACGGCTTTTACTTCATAATGTAAAAAATACATTATTGGCCAAGATAGCGAAAATTGTTTTGCGCCTATCTGTTACATCTGTATAATAGTTAACCAGTATTTATATGTGATCTTGTTTGCCCGTATACTTACTTCTTTATATTATCTATTACTTTGTATGAAAATGTTCTCTACTGATTACCGTATCTCCCAACAAAGTTACCGATTTTTGGTTTTAGTTAACTACACAGAACTTAGTTACAAGTATTTATATACATATACTCAAAAGTCCGCCTTCATAGAAAACAGGTATTTGGAGGAAACATTCTCATCCTGATCTCATTATTTTTTTTTTATACTTTTCTGTGTTATTTGTAGAAGTTGAAGGAAAATGAAGCCTTCCTTCCCGCTTTCCTTCTCCGTTTCCTTCTCTCTCACCAGGGGTCATTTCAAACATAGACGTCTGGGGGTGTTCGCGTGGACCCAAGACAGTAGCTATGCACTTAGCCTGCAGCACATCTTCCCTCATATAACAGAAACAGTGGATTATGCCTCATACTTCATGAACTCCATCCCATAACTCAACATTCCGACCAATCGCTTCAGTGCCTGCCATTTTGCGAGGTTACCGTAATAAGGTTCCTAGCAAACTCACGAAAGTAGCTTGATACTTTTGCGTGGATTTGTGTCATCTTGCTTTTCTGGCTAGAAATGTTTTTACAGAACGCACCCCTGGTGCGAATGCTGACATTACAGTGACCAAAATACAGTTACCGTTCGGTCCTGCGCATGCCAACTTTACTGTCGTAACGCCCATGCTCCAAGAAGCCAGCCGACTATCAAGTAGATATGAGCCACAACTTCCTCAGAACCGCTGGTTGTAGGCGCCACTGTGGTCTGTCAGAAAAAATCATGAAAAAACACATGAACATAAAACAATAGCAGCGAAATTACTTAGAAGCGGAACATGAAATCAGCAACGATAACAAAATGGCTTCAAAGTTGTCCATTTTCTACCATCAAAATACAGTATAAGATCACGAAAAATTGGCATCACGTAGCCCTGTCTTCAGGGCAAGCCCAGTTCACAAATATCGCCATTTTCACGAGCGTACAAACTGTACGTAATAGTTCGCGGTGTTGGAACTTACTGTGTGCGTACGCTTTTGATGTCATCAAATGGCGATATAAAATAATAGATGTCAACGCTTTTAATTACTTTTGCACCTTATAAAAACGTAGCGAACCAATAAATGTTGCCAAGATCCAGCCAAGCCGAAATTGTTTGACGACGAAGATTTATTTTTATTCCACGTTATTGTACATAAACAAAACGTAACGAGAGTGACGTAGATGAAGTAATATCCCGCGAGACATTATTCCATAAGGTAACCAACACATTCTCGATTCGTTTGATATGAAAACTTTGTTAACTCAAAGAAAATTTGGGCTTTCGGTCAGACCCATCAGGGTTTTCGTGAGTTCAAAGAGAAAAGGATACAGTGACAATTCAATCTCAAGGACTTCAACTATGCCCGACATTTTGCTGCCGCGGGAAAATATTTCCTCCAGTATTTGCAAATGTCATGAAGCAACTTTTAATATTCTAAATTACCGAAATATATTTGTTTTCCCTTAACACAAATTAAACATTTTAGATAACTACAGCTGCTTTGTTCATGTTTATAGAAATATGGCGGAGCAAAAATAGAAGCAGAAAAAACCACGATACCATGTTTCAGTTCAAAATAATACATTTTGGTATTCGTCAACTTGAAGACGTTTTATAGCTTGGTTTAGGACATAACAACTTTTTGAAATGTTCGATTACGACATTAAACGATGCACAAGCTTATAAATACATTCGAGAATTACGCGCTCTTTGCTGCCAACATACACAAATGTTCGGACATTACGGAATAAAACCGTTTAAAAAACTTGTTTAGGTCCAGCAACAGTGTCTTAATTGCGACCCTAGCTGGGGAACAAAACGCTAGCTGTCACAAAAGAAAGATGGCGTTCTTTTACAAGGACCTCAACTTGTCAAAAGTTTTAAATAATAACAGAATGAAATAACCGAGTTAAAAACTTCTGTCCATTTGCATTATTAATCTCAAAGCTCGATTCGGAAAAGGCTGGAAGTACAATTTTCCCAACTTTACCGTCAGCTTTTAAGCTGTTGATCGTTGGAAATCAAAATGACAACATTTCTCTAAAAGCTATCGTGCGCAACGGCAGAACTACCCATAGTGAATCGTAGGATGGTAGTTCATAACTATCTATTGAGTCAATTCCGACCACTAAAGCTGCATTTCGGCTTGTTTTGCTGGCTAAAAACGAAAACCGAATGAGGCCTTTCACTCTCATACTCAGGTCATGGTTAATGCGTATATGAGCAATTTTCTGATTCGCAAGTTTAAGATTAGCCAACCTCAATAAATTTTGATAACGTTTTCTTGAGTCGCTGACGGTTTCGATGGTGTTGTTGGTAACGGAAAGTAAAACATAATATCACGATAAGGAATATTATGATACCGATTTAAAGAGGCTAAAAGGCCTGTTTCGATTTTTGTTTTTATTGAGCATAGAAGCTTTAACAGATCTATATCATTTTCATCGAAAGGTCGAGAGAGTTTATTCGCAAATACGTGTAGTTGATAACTTCATGTTGCTACGTGATCGTTTCACGATATTTACTGAGACATTGATACAGCTATTCAAATAATTACAGCCGGATCTCTCTTGAACTTATGTAGCATTTCATCGACAAGACTCTGAAAATTTAGTGAAACATCAAATCAAACGAAAGAACACAGGCAAACAATGAAATTCTTCCTCAGGGATCACGCGCTCAATATCAGACCAAATTTCCATCAAGTTTATGAACAAGACCCTAGAAAGTCTTTGAAAGTGCATGTCAATTTTTACTTTTTTGTTTTCGATGAAGATAAACGTTGCCTTGTGACTATACAAAAAGCGACATCATATGGCACCAGCTAGAAATATACTCCACGTGGTATTGCAAATCTAATTACCATTCATCTAACGTAGGCCCAACAAAATTTAATATTTAGAAAAATGGATTAACAAAATTCAATTTGTAGGAAACGGATTGACAAATTACCATTGGCAAAAGTGTGGTGTTCTGGGCTGACTGCTGGCCTGAACCGGACTCATCAAAAGTCTCATCTGAGGCAGATGGGAAAATCACCAAACACGCGATCACTATCAAACCCACATAGATCTTGAACGAACACATCTTGGTCATTTGCTGTCGATTTCACCTGTGTGCCCTTACCTGGGCGATCAGTTCATAAATGTGATTCCCGGCGGTCCAGGAGACGCCTTAGGATTTTAGATTGAGCGAAAGCATTTTGATTTGTTATTCTATAATTGGGGACTTCGTCGACAAGAAAAGTTATTTTCGTAAAATGAGGCGCGGCGCGGAATCCGGAACCCGATATCCACGCAGTCGCACTGAGCTAAATCCAGACTATTTTAATACTGTGTGTGTGTGTGTGTGTGTGTGTGTGTGTGTGTGTGTGTGTGTGTGTGTTCTCGTGAATTTTCTTTCTTCTCTTTTGTTGACTGTACCAGGTCCCACGCCTATGACGCCGGGGAGTGCCACTGTTTAACCCCGACCCTATAAATTGTTTGGGAGGCACGTGTCCCCCGCCCTTCTTCTTTCGGCCCTGTTTGACACTTTGTTCTCTATTACCAGATGATGCTCTTTTGTAAGAATGAAACGTTGCGTACGTTTTTACTATGGTTTTGAAATATGAAGTTTTCATTTAGCTACGCCAATTATAATCAACGAATATCAAGATTCTGAAGACAAGCTAGTCGACGTAATTTGAGAAAATCCCTGAAATTCTGTCCAAGTGACACAGATCTCCAGTTATTCCAGCTAGTAGATGGCGTTTCAGCAAGAAAACGCGCTTTGACTGGCGCAGGAAAAATTTCCCTAGCCCAACGCGAGTGACTTAAACTTAATTAGTGCATATCACGAATTCTTTAAAAAAATCCGTCTTAAATCCAATGGACATGCATTGCCAGACTCCTGAAGCAAATAAACGAGTCATTTTCAAGAGTAAATTGTACTTTTGAGGATGTAAGAACTTACGTGACTGGAACTAAACTATCGACATACTCTGTGATAAAACTAGGTGCATCACTTGCAAACAAGTCGTTTCAGATTGCCACATATGTCGTACACTAGTAGCAAACTGCCGGTTTTTAGTGATTTTAGCGGTGAAAAATTCGGGTTGTTTACCGTAGCGTGGTATTTCGGGGAGATTTCCGGGTCTCTCATGAATGTACGGCCGCTAACTATCATTAACGGCAACACTGGGGTGTCATTAGGTAAACATTTCATTTCATGTTTCTATTCACTGGACGACCTCAGTGTCCTGGTGGTGGCCGAGGTCTCCCTGAGACACAATCTCGTTTGAAGCAGTAAGTCAGTTATCATATCGCAGCAAACCTTGGCCGGGTGAAATTAAGCCAGTTTAGCGCACTCTTTATTGCCCCAATTTATTGCCCCTCTATTAGTGGAATCTAATGCACCGTTGTATGACCCGATTGTCCAGCTCAGCAGAAGATAACTGGCTTTCAGGGTACCGCTTTCTCAGGTCAGGAGGTTATTCACAACTGTTGCCATTATGGTGGAACAATTAACTTGCATACTTATAAAAAGTGGAGCACTTCGATAATTTCTAGTGAATAATCTCACCAGGAAGCATGTGATTTTAGTCACAAATTTTCAGAGTTGTACTCAGAAAAGGTACATGTTTTATGGAGATAGGAAAATTGTAGAATTTAATTTTCTTCTCAACACAAATCTGCCTTCACATGAACTCGTTTTCGTTAACTAAAATTTAGGAAAGAAACAATGCTGTCAATCACAAAAGAAAGACACAAAGTTGTGAGTTTTAAAATATTTTATTTAAAGTAAAACGTTTTTACAAACATAACACACTTCTTGAGCAAAAGCGAAGTTTATAATTACATGCAATAGTCATAACATCACTTTCAAAATCACAGTTGAGACAGAATATGTGTTACGACACGACTGCTTAATATCACCGAATACGTAATTTTTTATATTACATGGGCGAATTACAAAATAGTGCAAAATAGAAATCCATGCGCCTTACATTTTATCGGCTGCAAAACACTAAAACAACGAAACGCGCGGTAACCAATGCCGGAATTCCGTGAAGGTGACACGGCTATGTATTTATTGGATTCTAACTTGAATATTGCTAAGAAAGATGAATGCAATTTACAACAAAAAGTAACTGAGTTTACTTTACATTGCGCATGCGTGTTTTTACAAAAGTGGCGTCATGTGGTTGAGAGTTTTAGACACGTCGAGTTTTTCAGCAAAAAAAGATCGTTCATGTGAGAAAAATCTTACACTTGTCTCGGGCTTATGACATGGGCAAAACCTTTTGGAAATTTCGTCAAAATCCCGAGACTTGCCGAGGGATTTTGACGAAATTTCCAAAGAGCTTTTGACTATGTCATCAACCTGAGACTCGCGTGTAGGATTATCCATCTAAGAAATGAAAATGAAATATCTATAAAATTACTACACAGCACAACTATACAAAAGGGCATCCACAGTCTCTCTGAAATAATAATACCGCAAAATGTCATCTAAAATATACACACCCAATACACAAATCAGGTAAGCAACTTGATCTACAAAATATGATTGCCAGTAAGAAGACCCGCGTCAGCATCATATCAAATTTGTTCAACGAATATTCCATTACTAATCAAAAGGACAAATAACATTAATTTTGTGTTTGCGACGTCAGGAAACGATGGACTTACATCTACTCAGTGAACACATATAAGCCCAGGACTTAAGTTTGAGTCTAGAAACGTTCCATTGTTGGCATTATATCATCGGCACTATTTAACGAGTTACTATGCAATTATTGAAGAGTCCAAACCATAGTATAGCCTATTACAATGATCTATGGGTCAACAACCAATTCAACTACAGTTTGAACTACTAAATGTGATCCGAGCGTGTTTTCATGACTAAATTTTAGGAGGTTTGTTAGGTACTTTTAAAGTTTAACGAAATTAAAAGTACAAAGCTTTTCGAAATTAAATAATCTTGTGCTAAAATTATTCAGACACTACTGGTAAACTGAGATAAATTCTACGCCTAAATGTGCAGAATTACCCCCCACTAATGTTACAGTGAAACGCTTTCTAAAACTTGGCGCAGACTTACCGTTTTCAAATAGCCAGGGTGTGGTAGCTCCGGGGTTCCAGAGGCACACAACCTTATCTAACCAGCTAACAACAATTGTTAGACTGACTGGCTTAGACATCATCGCACCCAAACGAAAAATAGACATACTAAAAAAGTAAAAATAAAATAAAAACAGCTAACACCTTTCTTGCTCTTGCCGTGGAAGCACTCGAGAGCGGATTTCATCTGAACAAAGCTGTATATTTAGTGTATTGTAATTTTACCGTTCAAACTAGCCGAAACGGGGATTTGTACCATGAAATTCTTCACAGAAACCCAATAACAACAACAATGTCAATCTTCAGGATATTTGCAGAAACAGACAAGGCGTAAATCTTTTAAAATATGAATATCACTTTGTGTGAATTTTAAACCATACTAGAGGGAAACTTAGAAATACTTCTAACTGGCCAAAATGCAATTTAAATGTGAATCATAACTCTTGCAAAGTTATGTTTTTTTAGAGATTTCTCAATTTTAAGAGAACGGATAAGTACCATAGAATATAATTAAAGAAAAAATAGTTGTCGAAGTTCCACAGTACTAACACGGTCAAGTTGTAAATAAAACTAAACTTCAAATCTTGTTTTACGAAAGCCCCTGAACAACACAAAAGGTCTCTCAGCATCAGTGATATTACGGATATAATCAAATGCATAGGCTGGAGGATTCGGTAAATGGCGCCCAAGTTACGTACGTGAGTGACAGAGTGTTTGAAGTTATGATGACAGAAACTGTGTGGTGTTTTCTCTCAACCTACTGGTTATCGTGGGTTGAAATCATGGCACTGGGTAGTACAGCGGTTTGTGGAATTTTTTCACCCTCTGAGATGTAAAACGTTCCGGACTCACAAAAAGTTCAGTACGTAGGCTGCTGTGGCACCTCCTAAAACAGGAAACACGAAACAATGCTTCAGAGTTTTGTTACAAAATCATATTCTTTCTGAATCATAAAAGGAACCCTTGAGTGTGAGGTGACACCCTTATGATGCGGAAGAAAACTCTCCGCGTGTATCATGAGAAACGACGGTGATAACTTTACTGGTATGCCACCAACTTTATTTGAAGAGCAGGACTGTGTTCCACGTTCCATAAGCATAGTTTCTTGCTAGTTTGGTGAGATCACGATAATGTTCGCGCGATATTGTCATGCATCACAAGCGATCGAAGCACGTGATCACACTACATTTCGCTCGCGAGTGTTTTGCTATTCTAAACGAGCTCCGAAAATGTCAGCATTGCTGGAAGAAAGTCTGTTCTAATGAATATCAGACATCTCAGTGAAAAGAGATACTTTTGTGGGTATTTGATTGTGCTAACTATATCCTCTTCCGCTAACCTATGTTAAGGTGGCACTGAATAGTTAGGTTGTGGCCGCGGTCAATTTGCACTCCAAAATGTTAAAATCTAGGGCTAGGCCAGGCTTGGGGGCATTTTTCAATTAGGTATTGTGTGTAGGCCAATTGAATGTTTTTTTTGTTGTATTTGTGAACATGCTGGGAATGAAAAAAGGCCAGTTTCTCGGCTGTAGCTGCACTCTTCTTCAAGATGGTGGCCCCCTGTTGCAGTTGTGCATTGCTGTGTAGCAACTGAGAAATTGGCCGCGGTTTCAGGTAGCCCTCAAACAAGCCAGATTTGCAAAAAAACTAGTTGGTTGACAGTACTTTTGGACCACATTTTTGGAATCGGTAGGAAATTTGCTTTCGGAATCTAATGTTGGCTTTAGTCGAGCATCGGCAGGAAAGTGGTGATTTTGGGGTGAAAAGTGCCGATTTTGCATTTTTTTGCCCTCATTTTTCTTAGTTCGGCTTGGTTTCCACTGGGAGTGAATGGGTCAAAAATACAAGAGAGAATAAAGTTTCTGTGCTCATCTGTAGGGCTTGTGATGTGAAATGACTCAAAACATTTCCTTATTTGCATGTAGTTTTGGACAAAGTGAAGAAAGGGTGAAGAGTGCATTGACGTGTGTTCTGACAGGCAAACCCCTGTGAGAACTGTTCTGTGCCCCCTCATATACGTTCAGCAAAACAGTGTAAGGTGTCGTTATTAAAGGGGCATTTCCTAATCTGGGAAAATTTGAAACCTCTCATTGCTGTACAGTAAGTCCCTTGCTGTGACCTGTCTGCCGTGAAGCTAGATGACGGCCAAAGCCACGGCAGGCGCAACCTGGTCCGGTACGGTGAAACCTAAAGTTCGGCAGTGAAGGAAGGGTGGACGATACATGGTACGTGTTAAACCGAGCGAATTTGTCTCCGTCCAATAGATATTTATACTTCGTAAGTTGATGACTGTCGTGACGGGGTTTTCTTTTCCGTGACTCAGGTGGCGGAACGTATGAAACCGTTCGGCGCTGGTGCGACGGTAGTTGGCCGAACTCGCTTACGCCAAATGGGCAGTCACATAGTGAAAGCGTTAAGTCATATCCGCCAAACAACTGTGGTAGTGTACTTAATTTTCTGCACTTTCTTAGGTTGCTGGGAATAGTGAAGAAGTTATTGAGGTGAGGAAACTGGGTGCGGGACAATAGCTTGCAGAGGATTGGTGATCGCCAGGGGCTATTTTTTTAATGATATGTTGCAAATTTCTCGCTTACATTACTGGTTGCCGCTAAGATTCCCTTTGCCGCGGACATCTGTTGTAATACCTATTTAGCAGGCTCTTTGTGTTTGTAATCAAGTAGATCTAAGCTGATGAAGCGGAAAGGTAATTGCTAGTACTACTTTCTCAACACTGGTGGTCCTTATTACACCTAAATTGGTCAGTTACACCCTGCAACGCCCAGAGTAGTTTTAATTTGGTACACTCAAATCTTACGAAATGACTGAAACACTGTTATGATGTCGACTACAGTTTATGGCCGGGTAATTACACTTAATTGGATATTGCTCGTACCGGCGGCCGGACAATGCGGTCATCACAACTGGGTCCAGCTCTTCGATCGTGGTAAATGCCACTTAGAAGGACCAGCGGTGAAAATTCTCGCATATCTGTGAGTGTTTTCCTTGAAGGGCGAGTTATTCACGGCATGTGGATCTCTCTCGGTTCTAGATCCAAGAAAAGTATGAAACATAAAATAGAAACGTCATTCAATTTAATTACAAATCAGTCACAATTTCACAAAGTTTATTCATTGATTGGATGCCCCCCAATGTGCGGGATGCCCGGGACCGTAGCACCGTCGCACATTGGGGGGCATCCAATCAATGAATAAACTTTGTGANAGTTTATTCATTGATTGGATGCCCCCCAATGTGCGGGATGCCCGGGACCGTAGCACCGTCGCTTCACCCCCCCCTTCTGCACGCTACTGGTACAAGGGGAGGGGGGGTTGAACGGGTGGTGATCAGGGATGCACTAAGGTGGGAATGGTGCCAGCTAGGATGTTAAGGGCCAAGGATCTGGGGTCAGAGAAATGATAGCAACCGGGAAGTAGACTGGTCAGAATCTGTCGGCAATAAATTCAGTCACTGACTAAGTGGGCACTTTTCAAACTGGGAAATACTTATGAATCATACTGCTGGCCGCTGAGTGACGTTTTCATCATATCGCTACTAGATTCTCTATGACAGAGTATATTAGACCACCATTCACACGAGAGGGTAGATGGTAAAGCTCCAGTCCACTGAGTGAAAAGGATTTCTTATTTCATTCACTCGTAGCACAATCAGCCCGGGCCAGAGTGAAGTTAAATCATAGGCTATAGTCCAAATGATGGCGGTGTACTTAATTTTTATACTTGTTAAAGAAACATTTTGCAAAGTTTTTAAACTTTACAAAACTTTTAAACTTTAAAAATTTCTATTGACCTTAGTCAGGCGAGAAAAAGATGTTCCAATAAATGGGTCCCATGAAACTTGAAAGAGCGTCGGGTACGTTTTAAGTTTCAATCGCTTTCTGTCTTACAAGTAAATTTGTACACACGGCCATTGGCTCAAAAAGACACATGCAAAATGGGATGGATATAGGCCTAATGTCAAAGTTGATATGGTTTGTCAACCAAACGAACGAATGCCACTAGCAAAGAGAAAGGCATTACCAAAATTTTCAAACAAAAATTCTGACTGCGAGGAATTTCAAAGACTAGGGCATATTGGAACTAAGCTGTGGAAGTCACTGCCGACATTATGGCTAAGTCGTAATGGTAGTGCTTTATGCCAATCTAAATCTCGCAGTAGGGCAAGCTGGCACTGGCTGTGCCTTTTACACATACCCGTACCGGCCTTAACTATTAACTGGTCCCCAGAACTGGCGGTGATTGTTCCCCGGGACTGTAGTTTGGCCACCGTGTATGGAGCATTCGTGGGACGTGTGTGGAAATTAGGGGCGCCAAACATCTTGCAATGAGTTTTGAGCAAACAATTAACATTAATTATTCACTCGAGACTGTTTTTTTAAATACCTAAGTCACCCCAATATCATGATCTCGTTAAATGATAGTCCTTTGAGAGAGAGAGAGGGAGGGGAGATGGAAGGGGGGAGGAGAGGGAGAGAGAGGGGGAGTGAGAGGGAAGGGGAGGCGGAGGGAGGAGAGGGAGAGGCACGACTGTACCACTATCAGTGTCACTCATCGTCATTTTAATGACTCGCGTACAGTTGCCTTGTTTTTCGAATGTATTATGTGTTCAACATTTTCATAGAATCCTTTTAGCCAAGCTCATTTTCTAATCTGAGACATGGTCATAACAAATAGGGATAACTGGCATTAGGCCTATGATCCTAAAGTAACGGTAGGCCCCGTATGGCCTTGTATAATAAAAGGCCGGCCGCATTATTTGACTTCGGGGCCATGGTCTAATACTCTGGGTAATAGGGTATATATTTTAGACCAATCCACCCGGTTTTCAAAACACCCAAACACTTAACGAAAATACGCATATGGGCGTGCTTTTGGGTGGGTCTATCTTCGGAGTTCGGAAACTCCCAGTTGGAACTGTGGGGTAAAGCATTAGTTATGTTTGCTGCCGTAAGACGGCACTACTTCATGGTAACAGTAATGGCGGATTGACGCTTCAACATTCACGATGCCTGTGAAAGGAAAGAAAAAGGGCAAAAAGAAAGGCAAGAAATCGCCTACTAAAGGCAATAAGGAGGCTCCAGTCGAGAAGCCTAAGACAGACCCTATTGCCCCAGCATACGTCCCGCCGCCCTTGCCGCCTGGTTATAGCGTAAGTTCCTTGGCAACCTTCCCGTAGCCTGACTCAGACTCAGTCAGTCAGTGACTGTCATGCAAGGGGCACAGTCCATTACAGCGTCCTGTCGTTCAGTAACTTTTCCAGACGTGAGGGGTGCTGAACGTGCGATAATATTTGGCTTATAACTTAAATTTTTATCAGCCCACACCAGTCAGGCTAGATACGATCTGATCGGAGATTAGAGAAATTATCCAACAGAAGACCGCAGGCCCTCCAACCATCAACGCCAGAATGGAGTTAATTGGCTACTTCCCAACTTGTTGTTGGGCTATACAATCGAACAAGTTGGGAGCAACGGGATGTCGCCATCATGATGATCTTATGAATATGAGGCACAGTAGCCGGCCACTACTCTCTACAACGGCTGCATGGGTGGTGGCACACCCTAATCTGTACGCAAGAAGATTTTCAGAAAATTGCATTTAACGCTGGCTAAACTATCAAAGTCAAGTTTAATAGTTTAATTATTATGTGCACATTTTTAGTGTAGATCATCATAATGGACTCCCTAACTTATGAGTCCGGTTATATTTGTTATTGGTAATAATTTGTACCTTTCGGAGTTTCGAGTGAAGGCCTACGTAAATGGATTCCTTTGAATAACTTTGGAGGCATTTGGAGTCTTTAAATCCTTCCCATTCCACACACGATTATGGAATTTAATTTTTAGGGCCAGTTACAAGGCACACCATATGTTATCCTTTGTAGGCCAACATGATATATACGAAGTCATCGCAGCATCAAAAAGCCAGAGTTAAACTGTGGTCAGCTTCGCTGAATAGGATAACTGGTTTCTTCTGAATTAAATGAATGCATTAAGCACAGCATCTTCTCCACTACAGAAAATTCTAACTCGACTGGAATTGCAAAATTCACGTATGTTGAAAACCCATCCATAGTGTGGAGAGTTTGTGTGTTATTGTAAGCCTTGGAATATTGCATAGAACTTGTGCCAAAAGACCAAAATGTCCTAATCTCCCAAAACATTGAACTCGTTGCATGGGTTTCAAAATCTATGTAAAGGAAGCCAAATTCGTCATGGTAAATCTCAAACTTGTTGCAGTGACGAGTCAAACAGGTTCATATGTGGAGATCAACACTGAAACAGACCATGGCCCACTCTTTGACGTTACTTTTCCATACATTTCTGATGGCGGTAAAAACGCCCTAAATCAAAACATCACAAGTTTGGAGAATGGATTTTCATTTTTTTCATTGTTTTTCTTCATCCCTTAAAATTTTAAAAATTAATTAATTTCAGAATAAAAAGCTGTGCCCCTTCTATTAAAATATTGGTAATTAAAAGTCGCAGGGATAGGTCCCTGGTTTAAAATTGATTTGGGAACCAGTTACTACCACTGAATAGCAGGTGTTATTCAGAGGGAGTAACTGGTTCTCAAATCAGGAACCCATGTATCCAACAATTACCAAAATATTTAGGTTACATAATTAGTTGTATTACCGTCCAGTCAGCTTAATATATGAACTCGGGCAATCATGGATAGTTAAGCACTTATTGTCTTTGTGTGTATATCTCACACACTTTGTAAAGCGCAGTGTTTGGAGGTTTGCTAGTATAATTATATCGAACAAATACTCTAGCAATCAACATTGTTTTCCGAATAGTTCTGTGATTGAAATTAAAGACTGAACTCCATTGTAGTCAATGTGCTTGAGATCAAACTGAAACTTACTTAGGGTTATGGATAGGTCACTGGCACCTGTCTGTCGGCTGTGCCGAGAAGAGACATGTGCTGCCGGATTTAAAAGGTGGCCAAAGGGGCCATGACACTCCTACCTAAAATTCTCCTAGATTTCAATTGGCTGTTTGGGGGTGCGAATGTCTGACGGGCAATATTCTGGCTCATAATATGCCCTGCCCCCGTACTCAAAATCCTGGATCCACCCTTGGCACAGACCTGTCTACCAGCCAGCTAGCTGTATGAAAATGAAGCTAGAAATCAATGCGTTCCAATTTTTATGTAGATCTTGAAATTTCAGACAAGTTTCTGGATAGTTCTGCTCAGCACCGTGTCGTGAAAGTTATATCAATATGAAGAGCTAACGACGGTATGCTAGAAGTACATATAAAACGATTATCAACTGACAATCACCTTACCAGTGACAATTGTTTAATTGAAAAATCAATGTTTTATTGTTTGTGTTATATTCCAGATTTTGTAACAAAGAACAGCCTGTCACTGACTTTGAAACAGTATGCTTGTGAAATGTGCACGCTCCATCTGTTAAACTTTTTGTGACATGTTTTAGGAGATGATGTGCAGCTTGGCCAAAGCAAAATTGACTCAGACTTTAGGTTCGCTTTGTGACGAATTACTGAAAACATAGTAACAAAGTCAAACCAACACTCATAATTTGTAAAGGGCGAGTGTTTCACAGGTATGCTAGTAAAATGGCTGGTCACCGTTCTCTGTTCCCATTTCATTAGCGTAGATTTTCGCTGCAAGTATTTCCCTAGCGTCTTGCATTTGTCAGTCACAACCCCTGTATACGTGAGTAAAGTCAGCAAGTGAAAAACATTTTCAAGTGTCATTTTAACTATTTAAAAGTAACTGCCCATACATTTTTTGTCATTGATCAGACTTCAAAATTTTAACTTTGTTTTTGATTTTATGTGTTTTCACATGCGATTTTGTTATAGTATATGTAATCTAGTCATCTCAGCAAAGACCCCTGGGTACCCTCCCCCGATAAGTTGAGCACAGCCAGTTGATGGGATGTGGCTTTTTGATGCTGGGCGTGTGATGAATCTTGAATCATGAAATGTGGGAATCTTGCAATGGAATATGTACCAGTTGTCATTGTGGTACGAGCAAAATGTGTTTTTTAAATATAAGATAGTGTAAAATGTCAGTGTATACACAACATATCTGAGATACTCTTGTGGTGTAGTCAACCTCTGTCATGACACCTGTTGTATTATTTTGTTTCAGCTTGTAAAACTTCTTACTACTCATGAAGTTAATGAAAAGGAGGTGCATGGCATCAAAGTGACCAATAAGATATTGGAACACCTGACACCTCAAGAAATCAGAGATCTGCGATTTGTGTTTGAAACATTTGATGCCAACAGTGATGGGTAAGAATGTAATATTATTGTTTTTCATCTAACGGGGCTCGATGCTTAGCGTAATGTCAACTTGCCAAGTGGGACCTGGATTAATTCCCAAATTGCCTTGTGAGAACTAAAAAGGTCGTCAAATCAAGAAAACTTTGTACATGAGTTTGGGAATGTCCTAGTCCCTGCAAATGTCCTGGCCCCCAACAATGAATAACCAAAAATGAAATAAACGGGATACCTGAAGTGAAAAACCAACAATTAAACTGAGCAAATGTCTTGACCAAACAGATTTTTCGTATTTTTTTAGTTGAACATCAAGTTGGTAATGCCTCATATGCTTGATAGCAAAAAAGTATCGCTCTGAATATTAAATGTACATTCACTTCATAAAGAAGAAGCTTGTGATTGGCACACGTCACTTGTGGATTACTTAGATGGTCCCTTTCCGGCGATTTTGCTGAATGATTCCAACTTCTGTCTGTTTATTTCCTGTAACAGTTGTGTTTTGAGTGCGTGGATGTGTACTTAGTTCATAGTGGCCTGGTGTGTTTACCTGATCATCAACGAAAATGTGAGGGCATGTCGCCAAATTGAGTGGACACTTTGTGTGTAGTGTCACTGTTCAACATTTAGTTAAAGCTGCTATGATCCACCTTAGACTAAAAATTTTAAATTTAAACAGTGCTACATTGAACTTGTATGGGAATAAAGTTGCGCTCTTTGTTGAAGTCAACTTTTGATTTAGGCCACTTACTGATATAAATTCTGGTCCATCTTGTTTCTAACCCAGCTGTAAATGATTTCCAGGTTCAAGAAGAATAGGGGTCTTTTCTTTGGCACTTTCCAGAGTAACGAGGAGATGGAAGTGGCTTCCGAGTGATCTCGACTCAGATTTGTTGGACAGAAATTCAATTACTAGATGGTGGCTCATTATTTTAAAAGCAGGGGNAGTCAAGTTTAATAGTTTAATTATTATGTGCACATTTTTAGTGTAGATCATATGGACTCCCTAACTTATGAGTCTGGTTATATTTGTTATTGGTAATAATTTGTACCTTTCGGAGTTTCGAGTGAAGGCCTACGTAAATGGATTCCTTTGAATAACTTTGGAGGCATTTAGAGTTTTTAAATCCTTCCCATTCCACATACGATTATGAAATTTAATTTTTAGGGCCAGTTACAAGGCACACCATATGTTATCCTTGGTAGGCCTACATGATATATACGAAGTCATCGCAGCATCAAAAAGCCATAGTTAAGCTGTGGTAAGCTTCGCTGAATAGGATAACTGGTTTCTTCTGAATTAAATGAATGCATTAAGCACAGTATCTTCTCCACTACAGAAAATTCTAACTCGACTGGAATTGCAAAATTCACGTATGTTGAAAACCCATCCATAGTGTGGAGAGTGTATGTGTTATTGTAAGCCTTGGAATATTGCATAGAACTCGAGTGCCAAAAGACCAAAATGTCCTAATCTCCCAAAACATTGAACTCGTTGCATGGGTTTCAAACTCTATGTAAAGGAAGCCAAATTGATCATGGTAAATCTCAAACTTGTTGCAGTGATGAGTCAAACAGGTTCATATGTGGAGAACTACACTGAAAAAGACTATGGCGCACTCTTTGACGTTACTTTTCCATACATTTCTGATCGTGGTAAAACGCCCTAAATCAAAAAGTCACAAGTTTGGGAAATGGATTTGCATTTCTTTCATTGTTTTTCTTCATCCCTTAAAAATGTTAAAAATTAATTAAATTCAGAATAAAAAGTTGTGCCCCTTCTATTAAAATATTGGTAATTAAAAGTCAAAAGGATAGGTCCCTGGTTTACAATTGGTTTGGGAACCAGTTACTACCACTGAATAGCAGGTGTTATTCAGAGGGAGTAACTGGTTCTCAAATCAGGAACCCATGTATCCAACAATTACCAAAATATTTAGGTTACATTATTAGTTATACTACTGTCTAGTCAGCAATATATGAACTGAGGCAATCATGGATAGTTAAGCACTTATTGTCTTTGTGTGTGTATCTCACACACTTTGTAAAGCGCAGTGTTTGGAGGTTTGCCAGTATAATTATATCGAACAAATATTCTAGCAATCAACATTGTTTTCCGAATAGTTCTGTGAATGAAATTAAAGACTGAACTCCATTGTAGTCAATGTGCTTGAGATCAAACTGAAACTTACTTAGGGTTATGGATAGGTCACTGGCACCTGTCTGTCGGTTGTGCCGAGAAGAGACGTGTGCTGCCGGATTTAAAAGGTGGCCAAATGGGCCATGACACCCCTACCTAAAATTCTCCTAGATTTCAATTGGCAGTTTGGGGGTGCGAATGTCTGACGGGCAATATTCTGGTTCATACTATGCCCTGCCCCCTGTACTCAAAATCCTGGATCCACCCATGGCACAGACCTGTCTACCAGCCAGCTAGCTGTATGAAAATGAAGCTAGAAATCAATGCGTTCCAATTTTTATGTAGATCTTGAAATTTCAGACAAGTTTCTAGATAGTTCTGTTCAGCACCGTGTCATGAAACTTATATCAATATGAAGAGCTAACGACGGGATGCTAGAAGTACATATAAAATGATTATCAACTGACAATCACATTGCCAGTGACAGTTGTTTAATTGAAAAATCAATATTTTATTGTTTGTGTTATATTCCAGATTTTGTAACAAAGAACAGCCTGTCACTGACTTGGAAACAGTATGCTTGTGAAACTTGCACGCTCCATCTGTTAAACTTTTTGTGATATGTTTTAGGAGATGATGTGCAGCTTGGCCAAAGCAAAATTGACTCAGACTTTAGGTTCGCTTTGTGACGAATTACTGAAAACATAGTAACAAAGTCAAACCAACATTCATAATTTGTAAAGGGCGAGTGTTTCACAGGTATGCTAGTAAAATGGCTGGTCTGTTCCCATTTCATTAGAGGAGATTTTCGCTGCAAGTACTTCCCTAGCGTCTTGCATATGTCAGTCACACCCCTGTATACGTGAGTAAAGTCAGCATGTGAAAAACATTTTCAAGTGTCATTTTAACTGTTTAAAAGTAACTGCCCATACATTTTTTGTCATTGATCGGACTTCAAAATTTTAACTGGCCACATTTTGTTTCATTTTTAATTTTATGTGTTTTCACGCGCGATTTTGTTATAGTATTACGTAATCTAGTCATCTCAGCAAAGACCCCTGGGTACCATCTCCCGATAAGTTGAGCACAGCCAGTTGATAGGATGTGGCTTTTTGATGCTGGGCGTGTGATGAATCTTGAATCATGAAATGTGGGAATCTTGCAATGGAATATGTACCAGTTGTCATTGTGGTACGAGCAAAATGTGTTTTTTTTTTTTAAATATAAGATAGTGTAAAATGTCAGTGCATACACAACATATCTGAGATACTCTTGTGGTATAGTCAACCTCTGCCATGACACCTGTTGCATTATTTTGTTTCAGCTTGTAAAACTTCTTACTACTCATGAAGTTAATGAAAAAGAGGTGCATGGCATTAAAGTGACCAATAAGATATTGGAACACCTGACACCTCAAGAAATCAGAGATCTGCGATTTGTGTTTGAAACCTTTGATGCCAACAGTGATGGGTAAGAATGTAATATTATCGTTTTTCATCTAACGGGTCTCGATGCTTAGCGTAATGTCAACTTGCCAAGTGCGAACACGATAAATTCCCAAATTGCCTTGTGAGAACTAAGGTTGTCAAATCAAGAAAACTTTGTACATGAGGCTGCGAATGTCCTAGTCCCTGCAAATGTCCTGGCCCCTACTAACAATGAATAACCAAAAATGAAGTAAATGGGATACCTGAAGTGAAAAACCAACGATTAAACTGAGCAAATGTCTTGACCAAACAGATTTTTTGTATTTTTTTTAGTTGAACGGAAAGTTGGTAATGCCTCATGTGCTTGATGGCGAAAAAGTATCGCGCTGAATATTAAATGCACACTCACTTCATAAAGAAGAAGCTTGTGATTGGCACACGTCACCTGTGCATTACTCATAGATGGGGCCTTTACGGCGATTTTGCTGAATGATTCCAACTTCTGTCTGTTTATTTCCTGTTACAGTTGTGTTTTGAGTGCGTGAATGTGTACTTAGTTCATACTGGCCTGGTATGTTTACCTGATCATCAACGAAGATGTGGGGGCATGTCGCCAAATTGAGTGGACACTTTGTGTGTAGTGTCACTGTTTAACATTTAGTTAAAGCTGCTATGATCCACCTTAGACTAAAAATTTTAAATTTAAACAGTGCTACATTGAACTTGTATGGGAATAAAGTTGCGCTCTTTGTTGAAGTCAACTTTTGATTTAGGCCACTTACTGATATAAATTCTGGTCCATCTTGTTTCTAACCCAGCTGTAAATGATTTCCAGGTTCAAGAAGAATAGGGGTCTTTTCTTTGGCACTTTCCAGAGTAACGAGGAGATGGAAGTGGCTTCCGAGTGATCTTGACTCAGATTTGTTGGACAGAAATTCAATTACTAGATGGTGGCTCATTATTTTAAAAGCAGGGGAAAAAATTCTACTGTCAGTCCCTCCCATTGTCTGATTAGTTTAAGTTAACTAATTTATTTTCGTTTTTTGGCGCTGGCTGATGGGATCAAAATTCTCCCACTTTATCAGCCACAGTCAGTGGTTTTGTCTCGGATATTTCTTCACGGTTGGAAATGTATGGACATGGCCGGTGCAGCACTGAAAAAAAGTGGGGGCTAAAGCCCCCTCAGCCCCCTGTGATGCATCGCCTATGGACCACGTGCAGTGTGGCACTGAAAAAAGAACACAGAGTACTTTTGCTGAATTGTAAACTCTTACTTCGACCAGTTTGTATCAAATCCTTCTCATTCAATTGTTGTTTCAGGTACATTAACTACATTGAACTGCGGCGGTGCTTGAAGTCAATTGGATTCAAAATAACCAAAGATGAAGCCAAGCAAATTACTCAGGACAATGACATTAAAAATAAAGGGTAACTTTTTGCTTTACATGCTAATGTGAACTTTGGGCAAAATGCACTCAAAAGTAATGCACGAAAGGAAAACTTTTATGACAATGTTTAGTTTTTTTTTTAAACATTTCGCTAGACTTTGCTGTTAAATGCTAATTTGGGATTCGAAAATTCTGCTTGATCTCAACATGTTAATCGTTCTCTAAAATGAGGCTTGCGTTTTTGCTGACAGTCGAAATATGCCATACATATACTACTTATGTAATGTCTAATTCTGGTGATGAGTGAAATCATTTGCTGTGTTTCAGAATGGTCAATTTTAATGAGTTTCTCGAGATTGTCATAGACCAACAGGGGGATGCCAGAGATGCGAGAGATGAGATCGTGAAAGGATTCAAACTGTTTGACATTGATAGATCCGGAAAAATTACGATGGAGAACTTGAAGGAAGCTTGCAGAGAGGCACGGCTGAAATTTTCAACAGATGAACTGCAAGAGATGATTTTGGAGGCGGATCTTGACGGTGATGGAATGATTGACAAGGAAGAGTTCATCAAAGTCATGTTGAAAACTAACTTATTTTGAGTTGTCGTATTATTTTCTTCCACCAGCCTTTGCAAATTAACAAAAGACAACTCAACTGTTCCCTGGGAACATAAGATATTATGTGGGATCTTTTTGAGCCAGTTATTTGTTGAGAAGCGAGTGTGGTAAAAATTTTCCAGTTTAAGACAATCTCTGAAATTTGGGACATAGGAATTCAAGCAGAAATTGAATTTTCTTGGATCTAAAGATTGCGACACCGTCAGTTTTGGCATTCATCGTATTACTCAAATTTTGGAAACTGCATTTGTATAACAACTGATCTGAAAATAGATTTGTCAATTGATAAAATCATCAAAAATAGCTGCACCCTCGTAGTATGAAACACTGAGGAGTATGATGGTTTGTCATTGACCGTAATTATTGAATTTGGGATGTTCAATATTGTCTGTTTCTGAAATTTAGTACGAGTACCTTGAACAAAATAATTAATTTTTCATTGTTCCAAACTGGAGAATTTTTCCTATAAAAGTGGGCAATTTCATTTTGAACGTCAAAGTCCTGCCATCAAAAATATTTTTTTAATGCTATGGGGAATGATATGGTCATTGTTTTTCACCAACTTCATTGATGTCCGCATTTTATGCTGACCTCTCAGTGACATTGTGTGGTGCTGTCTGTTTCTGATTGAAATGCTTAAAATCACCAATTTCATATCAAAAACATCGAAAAACAACCCCACCAGTCGAACAGCCGACACATTAGAACCCCCGCAGACAATAGTTGATGCTATGTAAATTAGCTGATCTTGAATTATGAGCATTCATTGGTCATTATGTCAGATGAGGGAAGAACAAATCCCGTTGTTAGTCATTGAAAAGTTGTCAGAGTGCTGCTAGTAATCTTGTGTCTCTTAAGTAAACTAAGGAATGATCAGGCATTGCGTTTGTGATGTCGGTATTCGAGCCCACTATGGCTCCTTTTACTTTCCCACGGGACGGACATCCAAGAAGATGGCACAAATTTGTACAACAAACTCGCGTGTGAGACAAGACCGTAGAACAAAATATGCTGGCGGCCTCAATGATCTACTCTTATAGTTTTGATGAGTCTTGTTACGATACTTTCGCGCTTACCCACTTCAGTTACCAAGGTGTAACTACTCTAGAATGTGTATGTAAAATAACATTCAACTTCATAAAAGTGAGCATTACAAATGTCAGCTTTGTCGTGCGGTTTTGTTGTTTATTTCCCTGCCTTGTGCAAGTGGCTCACAACATTTTTCTTCATGCAAGTCTGACTGAATCTGATGACTTCTACTATTACCAAAGGTATTCAAAAGAAATTTTATTTCGCTGTGAGATCCAGGGCTTCAGTTTTGTGTGATTTACTACCAGAAGTAAAGGCGAGTTCAAGAGGTCAGATGTGTGACCCACTTTTGATGAAGTTGAACAGGTCGATGTCTTTGTTGAAATTCCTAAAATGCGAGTCATACACCGTGATTTCGTGGGAATCATTTCTACACTGTTCTGGGTTTAGAAGGAGAACTTGTTGTAATCTTTAGAGATTTTATGAGTCTTACAACGCAAGACCCATCACGCGAGTACTTAGATTATTTGGGTAAGACCATATGCCACACTCAATGTTCGTGAAGCTAAGAACCTTTCAATTAGAAGCTGCTTTTCTTTTTGATGTTCTGTGCCACAAAGGAAAGTTTAACGATGCTTGCAATGCTGCCACTGTCAGAACATGGTGAATGATGGTTTTAAGCTTTTTACTTGGTTAGTCATAAGTGTACATATGCAGACAATTCCTTGCAAACTTAACTTTCAAGAACACTGAGAAATGTGACTGAAAGTTTTTTCTTACTTCTAATAGGTGGCGCTAGTTATGTAAGAAATAGTCCAAAGGCTATCATTTTGATCTGGAAAAATCTGTTTACGAGTCATTGTGTGGTTTTTGTGGAAAATCGTGTAATTGGTAGAAGGAAATGTGCATTTTACATTTATTTTTATCATGTGTTTTCACGGATGCTATTCAAAACTTGTTACACAGATTATGTTTGATCAGTTTGCAATCAACTTCATTTATGACGTTTTAAACTACACTGAAACATCAACAGTTTTCTTAACCCGTCACATGTCACCACGGGTGTTTTCATAAAATGTCAATTTTCATTAATAGAAAATGAAGTTGCTGTATGTAATCCTGCCTCATAGAGTCTTAACTGATGGGATGTTTTGTTGTGTGATGAAAGCACCTATTTTTGTAACCGGAATGATTAACCATAAGAATTATCAAAATTGCCATTTTACTGAACCCACGTGACCATCAGGACTAGATGTTTCCCATATATTGAAGCTTTCTATTTTTTCATCTACCCTAGTTTTGAAACTGTGACAGAATATAAACACCAAGGTCATTTTCCAAAGCAACAAATATTTTGTACACCGAGGTCACACGTACCAAAAGCTTTTCATCAGCTTTTCAACTTGCATGTAGTTTACTGGCTTTTAGAAATGGAATATACCATACAAGACAGAAGTACCGAGATAAAATACTGTTTTACTTTCGCGACAGCCAATTCTGTGAACAGCAAAAATTATTGGTAATAACTTTTAGCACAGGAGAATTCTAATAACACAATGGCTATGCCATCTTACTAACTACCGTATCATGTTAATTCATTCTCGTTCACGAAGGGAAGACTCTCCTGGTTTTGAATTTGGCTTCTGCCCAGCAGTCATGATGGGAAATTAGTGTTATTTTGTCTGAACGCTCGTACTGTACTTTTGTCACAATTCGTCACTTACTGTGCACAACAATAATTTTCAAAATTGCCATTTTCCAACTTTCATAAACATAGACCGGTTGCTTAGTTACAAATAATGGAAATGTTACCAACTGTAATTCATGATGCAAACAGATAGGAAAGCGAGCTAGCAATGAGGTAAAATTTGTGCTGATGTGAAATTTGGCAAAATAGAATTTAACTGCCAGCTCCCATATCGTGCTAAATGCATTTAGAGTTAAAGTATAAGCTGCTGAAAGCACGCATACGGTAAACACAAACCACTTACTGGTATTTGTTTTGTTGATTAAAATAGCAATTTATTCAACAACCGTAGAAAATCATAGCGGGAGTGACAATCAGTTAATCATGATAAAAAATTTAAATTTAGTAACACCAGATGGCTGTGTACACACTGCATAATGTTAGTTTTGTTAATAAATTGTGTTGTTTTTGTAGTTGGCACTTGTTGAACCTGAAGCAATTAACCTCTTCTCTGGTATATTGTTTGAAATGAAACTTGGCAAAACACAAAATTTACACCTGCCCATCCTTCACACTTTAAATCATACAATACTGTTTGCAAACCACACAACAGAATTTACGAATAAAGCATCAATTACTTCACGTCATATCAATTTTTCCAGGAAATGCCATGACCTGGAAGTGTGAATGGATATTTCTTGTAATAACTTGATGAATTCCAGATTGTGTAAGCAACAAGATTAAAAGTAACAAAGACATTGCAGTAAGCAGATATCCAAAACACATTTGGGTTGGGTGCAAATATAAATCGTTTTAAGAGACCCACTTTACAAAATCACTTTTTTTACATGAAATTTTATTCTGATATTAACAAACAATTATGAACAACCATGTATGATGATATAAATCATAAAATCAAAGCCACGATTTAATTTCTGACAAAATTCATCAAAATCACAAATCTGGCTAAACAAAGTAAAGCACAACAATATTGCTCCATATAAAAATATAGCAAAATCAATGGATTTCGCGATGACAAAAATCTTGATTGACACGACAAGGAAAAAAATTGATGCATATTAAAGATTGCAATTCTTACAAAATTATCTTATCAATACAAATTTGAAGCATTATAAAATATTTCTGATCCCCAAAATGGTTAAAGGAAACTCGTTCATCATTAAGGCCACATGATTCGTGCCAGCTCACAAGTTCTGTTTCAAAGAATGTCTTCAAAATCACTTAGTACTTGCATGACTTTTATTGGCCTATGTAACAGTCTCTTACAGTGGTCTCGCACCTCGAAAACCAGTAACTTCCAATGAATAATGGATATATCCAACTGGTTCTCAAAATCTGGTACTATTGAGGTGGACTGCATCTGAGGTTAGATTCAATGCCGTAAATTTGATTCACATCTTGCCCCAGTCTGAAGGCAGGATATATTAACATGACTTCAGTATCCATACAGACAGAATATTCATATTAGGCAATCATACAGTTGTGTGATTTGTTAATGATATGTTGATATGTAGACAATACTCTCCGAACTAAAAAAAGAACTTATGTGTACCAAGTACACATCACCCAGGATTGAAAATTCAAATGTATAACTAGATTTCCTGATGCTGTAAGCATGTTCTTTAAACTAGATAAGGATCGGTTTAGAGAAATCTTTAAAATTTCTCCAATGTCACCTGGTCAGCCCCACTGGTTCTAAGCACATTCCATTCTCAATAGGGGGCTAGTCATCAAAAGAGTGACTCTATTCACCGGGTGACGTAGTGAGGGTAATTAGTGCATCTTATCAGATGATAATCTAAAAAGAAGTTTTGAAAGTATCCAGGCTATATGGACATGAAAACCAATGGAAACTCTAAAATCTGAATAGAGGAGTAATAATTAGATTCTGTGGGTTCTTGAACTTTCAGCAAAAGCAATGTGGAGCGTTGAAATGCGCCCACGACAGGACCCCAATTGGTGTGTTTTTATGGATGCTTTTAGTATCATAAAAATGGCCATTAGATGACGCAGAATGTGTCAAACCCATCTGAATTGAGAAAGTTGTGACGTCTCAGCAATACACAGCTACTTTGCCAAATTTCACGAAAATAAGCCAATGACCTCCTCAGAGACAGAGACAAATCATAACAATACAATTGGCACTAGGGGGCACAGCTGTATTCTTGTAGTCTATTGCCAGCTCTATAGCAGTCCATCTGCTAAATTTTGCAAAGGTTCTTCAAAGGGTTAAGAAAAACAGCAAAATGTAAAATTGCCCCTAGTGAGCACCAGCATGGTCAAAACCATCCCAAAATCTTTGCATCAGGAAAACAACCATCAATTTTTACAATGATCCTTTGAGTGGTATGGCAGATTGGAAAGCAGAAGTAAAAAACATAGGCAAAAATTTTTTAATTGCTCAGGAAACATTAAGTCTGTATGAAGTGGGATGGCATTGCAGTCTCCTTAATCAGACAGCTATTTGCTGAATTTCAAAATACATATTAATGAACCTTGAAGATGCAGAACCGTAAAAACATTTTGCCACTAGGGGGCACAGTGGTTGGACACTTGTTAACGTTTGTTGTTGACTCCACAGAAACAGATCTTTCAAATTTCACAAAGTTCCTTCAAAAGAAATTGCTGTCACAGGCATTTACCATTCTGCGATCCCCTTGCAGTACCCTAAACAGAAGGAATTGAGCATAAAAACTTACTTATAGTTTGTAAAATCTATAATCCAACTCTTCAAAGTTATAATGGGTTGCAAAATAAATTGCAGCTTTTGCACCTTTTTTGGAAACGACATGTCATCTCACTTGTGATATATCAGTTGATGTGTTGGGATTCACATTAATATCAAACTGCAAAAACTTAGATATGATTAGCACCAGCATCAATCACAAAAATATTACATTTTCTCTAAACAATACAAATATAAAAATTATGCAAATTATTCGGCACCACATTTGATGACAGGATAAAATTAATATGCCCTTATTATGCAAATGATATAGCACCTCAATTATTATTAATAAACATATTTGTTCTCGTTAAAACATATTACTCGAACCAACTTCTTGGTTAAATACGCGTGATTGATTAGGTTAAAAAACAAACTGGACATTTTCGAGGTTTGATGGAGAGGTACGTAACTCAACTCAACAAAACACAATTATACGAGTACTGAGTTTCCTCAAAATTTGTCAATAACCAGGAACAAACACCTACATTATAGCTAATCAGACATCAAACCAGAGAACAAAGATCAGCGTCATATATAATCAGATTGGTTACATATTTCAACTGCACATTGCAATCAGTTTATTCTTAGACATTTTCCAAAAGGTTTACCCCAAAGTTCTCATTTGGCATAAAGGAAACTGTCAGCTACTGCTGAGGTCAATCTCTAATACGCAAATCATGAATACAACAATCTTCCGTCCCTATTTTTGTTGTAAAAAATCAAATCATAAACAACTTTAACTTTCATTACACCAAAACAATGGTTTGCAGCTGATAGGAGGGAGACCATGCACCATTTGAAACTGCACTTTTAAGACAAATGTCATGGTCGTAAACCTTCAGCTTCCACTCCTGTCGAGACTACGTCCTGAATAGGGTAAATCAAAAAATTATTAATTAAGGAATTGCAGAAACTACGTGATTAGGATTTAAATTTTGAAAATCGGAAAAAATGTGACTTTTACAACCTAAAATATGGCTTGTTTAATGGTGCCGAAACATGTTCCTTTCATGAATGCGACTGGGTTAGAGCAACATAACGGGGCCATTTCCAATTACCAAACCAACAAGCAGCAGTTGAATTTTGATGTAAGCCAACTGTCACTACAATTCTTGGCATGTAGCTTATTCCACTGTACATTTCTTGGCTAGCAGTAACATAAATTTGAGGGGCAAATTATAGAACTTGCGGGAAATGTAAATCAGGAGCACTGAATATCATGGAGATCTAAGCTACACTTTTAGTGTCACCATTCTTATGACTGAAGGAATCGCCATTGCAGTTGATTTCAGTTTCAAAGTCAAAAGTAAATGCATCGTTAGTGTGTCCACCTGTGCCATTAGCATAGCCATTATTAGTAGGTACTGAACCGTTCGATTCTGGACTAAAATTTGGTAATGGCGAGTTAGGATCCCGAACCAAACTCAGACTGTGACTTAGCTTAGATTTCTGATTGTCGTATGCGGGGTTGGAAAACTTTCCGAAGCTGCGTCTGAATGTCATTCGAACCGGGTACTTCTTACGATACCACAATACAAATCCCACAATTCCAAGGACAACGGCGACTACGGGAACAATGACAGCAGCAGAGATGACGCCACCATTAACACCATTGTCTTGGGATGAACTTTCACTAACGCCACTCGTGTTGGCAATAGACGGTGAAGGTTGTTGTGAAGGTATCACCACTGGTAACTGAAAGATCGTCAGAAATATTTCTTGTACTAGAATCATACAGTTACAAGAACAATAAATCTTTAATTTAGGCCACTTGTTATCAAATCAGTCAAATAGCTGTTTCCTTATTCAGATTTCTAGCAGTTATTTTGGAAGAGCATGTATCCCTTGGAATAAAGTTGATGTTTTTAAAACTAGAACTTGCATGCTTTATAAAAGCTTAAATGTCGATGAGGAGTCTGGACCCCATCACTGCTGACTTATCCTTACACCTATTCAGTAGAAAAGGATTCAAATGTGAGATCAACAGCAACAGTCATAACTGAAAGGAGGTAACAAAGCTATAAAAATGCAAAGCAACAGGATTTAAACCAATCTCCGAGAATTTTCAATTAAAACTAAATAGAATGCAAGCTCCCTTAAACAAAGCAAAAGTTGAGTGAAATCTTCATGCTCTAAAATACAAGTGTAAATTTTTTTACATATTGAAGAATGACAACCAAAACGCCTACTGAATAGAAAAACAAGATAAATGTTCAACTCAGAAACCAACCTTAGGCGTAGATGGTGTGCTTCGCCCATGGGGGGGTGTTGTAGATGTTGATGGAGTTTTCATGGACGTGCTCAACGATGGCGTACTTGAGGGTGAACCACTAGTATGTCTGGTACTATGAAACATTGTTGTATATGATGTGATCTCGGCTGTTGAAAGACCTACTGTAGGAACTGTCGTAGGCAACTGTGGCGTCGTTGATGGAACTGTTGCAGTTGTTGAACTGGTACTAACCAATGAGATGATTGGTGGCAAACCAGTTGTTGAAGGTATGGTCGTTGTGACGACTGGTGTCTTAGAACTTGACCAAATAGCTGAAGCAGTTGTTGAAACAGGCAAACTAGTGGGTGGCTTTGTTAGTTCTCCATATTCCAGATAGAAACCTTTGAAACCATGCACATCCTGATTTGGTGACTTGTAGTGCACAGTGACGTCAGGTCTGGTGCTAGTGATGTTATGAACAGTGTTACCAGGTAAAAACTTAGCAATGAACTTTTTATCATTCGCACTATCCGAACCTTCGTAAATCTCAACATATGTATTAACATCATGACGGAAGTCAAAATATTTAAAGTGAAGGATAATGGCACCACCGTTCACAGCTTGAATATGCCACTTGCAGTCCTGCAAACCCTTGACAGTATCATTGGGGTATCCCAAGTTCGTCACAGCTCCATGTCCAGCCATCCTTACAAATGGTCTACTATCCACAGTGCTGCAGTCACGGACAACACAGCTTGGAGGCGGATGACTCCAGGACAGAGTGCCATCTGGTCCCCGTTTACACAATGCGTTGCGTGAACCTCCCACTAAATCATAGGGAGGATGGCACTGGTATGTAATTTGCGACGATTCATGAAAGTCACTGCCGACCACAAACCCATTAGGAGGTGAATCAGGAACTGAACACGAACCGGCCTTTTCAAATGTAAGCTCAAACAATCCGTTTGTAGATCCAACTCGTTCTCCGGACTTGAACTGCACAATGAACGTTTCGTACGAGACAAATGCAAGACTACATTCACTATTTGGACATTGAGACCCGATGTCCGCTGTAGCCAATCCATTGTTGCCAATGTACTGAAGAACTAACTGATCTGATGGTGACAAAAAGAGTTTAGACACAGCAATAGTGAAGTAATAATGTGGCGACTGAGCAGTTATATTCCAGACACACTCCGAGTTGGATGAAAAATTATGGGGATAGTTCGGAGAAACAACACTTCCACTGTTGGCTCTATACATCCCGCCACACGCACCAACGCAATACGGTGCTGCCGAACTCCACTCGTTGGAACTTCTTCTCCCTTGACACTGCAGGGTTCGGTCACCCACAAGGTGGAAGAAACGGTCACACTCATAACTAACAATAGATCCAACAGGGAACATTTTGTTTTGGCCTATTTTATATCCATGGAGTATGGTAGGTGGGGCATTGCACCTATTTTCCGTGATTGACTGGTATTTCAGAATGAATCGTCCACCTTGTTCATTTCCAGTCTTGTTCACAATAATGTTAACTATGTTCTTGTTGCTTTCGATAAATTCACGTTGGTTCCCAGCAGACAGCTTTATCAGTTGATCCCCTTGCTTGCCTAGCGCATCACTTTCGTACAAGGTTATTACAACCCCAGGCACCAGCTCCAACAGTTGGAAATGAATAGAAACGGTTTGGCCATGGTTTAATGCGATGCTGTAACCACACCATCCAGCCTTCAATTTTTCGGGATAGCCAGTGTTGTAAATAATGCCCGTGGATTTAGTTAAGACGATTGTTAGAAGTGAACCACTAGTCTCGTTATAGTAACGACACATTGCGGCACATGTAGGCAAGTTCTTCAGTTGCTGCACTGACCAATGTTTGGCACCGTGTCCAATACACACGTTGGTGTCATTTGCACGTTCTCTACCCTTAAAATAGAAACCGTCATTGCAATAGTATTGTACTTTGTCACCAGAATTGTACACGTTCTTTACCGGTAGGTAATACATATTACCCGACAATGGAGGTTTGGAACACTCGTTAGAATCCATACGCGCATCACTAATTTTGCTGTACATTAGCTTAAAGCCACCCATATGATGTTGTTTTGGCTCCATGGGTCCTGACTTGAACTTCAGAGCCACAGAGCTGCTACTGGAGACAATGTAAGATGGAAAGCTGTCACCTGTAAAATTGCCCAGCAGTGGAACATTGTGATTTAACACCTGATTCCACGTGCCATCCCAAACCTCCAGAAAAGTCCCTTGACCCGGTCTCAGGTCAAAGAAGTTCATGGTGATGTTGATCAGTTGACCTGACCCAGAATTGATTTCCCAGGTGCAAAGTTCACCCTCTTCATATGAACTTGGAAATTTAGGGGACAGCACAGTTGAAACCTCTGATGGAACTCGGTAAATCAAACGTCTACCAGGAGAGCGTCTGTCAGCAAGACACCTTACACTACAAAATGGCTTATTTCCTAACCAATGTGGATGGCTGTCGACACCATCATTCAAACACTTCATTGAAGAATCTCCATGACTTAGTACGTAACCTGGGTCACAAGAGAACGCGACTTCCTGTCCAACAGAGTAGGATTGTGGGTAAGTTCTTCGTCCATTCAACAGAGGCCCTGGATCTGGGCACTCGTTGGGGTTATATGCATGATACTGCAAATAGAACCCTCGTCCACCCATGTTTTCACCGTCGCTTTGGAACAAAAACCACAATTTGTTGTGGGGAGTAGAAAACGTTGTACCACTGTTTTTATACCCAACAAATTCCAAGGGCGGGCGCTTTGCACTCTCAATAGATCCAGGCTGGGTTTCGAAACATTGCAAAACATCGCCGTCACCATGACCTCTGCTGTCTGTGTAGAAATAAAGCAACTCCACAATGATGCCTTTACCATCGGGAACAGTGACCACCCACTCACACTGCTGATTCAGAGGATAACTGTTTGGGTAGTTCGGCGACGTGATGTTTCCTGTTTCAGATGAGTTGAAAATGTGGCCACAAGGGCCAAATGGATAACACCCCCCACTGCTCACCAACAGGAAGCTAACCAACGGCAGAAGCGAATAGTCCATATTGTTCAACCAACGGCAAACAATGTTATTTCACCACTACATGTGGTCCAGCATTACTTCATATTATCGCCATGCACCCATGATGGATATCCCCCGCTTTAACACATACACTAAACTCATGATGGTGATTCAGTGTTGTTTATCAACTTCACAGCTGTTCCACCTATGACATCAGGTAAACTTGTCCCATTTTATCTTATCGCCATTTTGATAAACTTCCTCTCAGGCTTCGAGCAGAGTCCACACATTCTGTGAGCACAATAGCTTTCCTGTAAAATAAAGGATTGGAAATTTAAAAGAGTAAAAATGAAGCAATTTAGTGCCACTTGAGCAAATTAGCATCAACACAAGAATGACAAACAAAGTCCATGCAAGCTTCAGTTTTATTGTTCCACAAATTGTTTACAAACAGCAATCAATACATTTACTTTCAACTCATTATTTTAATTTATCATAATATTCATACATATGTCCCTTAGTTACACAATGCAGGACCCACCCAATATCCAAGCCAATCGTTTTTGTGTATAAAATTTTTGTGAGGGATGTGTATTGCCTTGTTCATTTTACTGGTCAATAATACCACATTGACCTCTTAATTCATGCCAAGAATTGTATGATTAGACTTGTCTTGCCTCAATTTCCAAATGTTGGATTACGATTTTCGGTAATTGGCCCATAATTTTGTGCGCCCAGCAAAAGTAATGAAGCAGAATACTACTTGTGAACTGCTTTCTAGACTTAGATAAAAAGTCACATGTCTTGCCTTTATCACTTGTACTTCTCACTAACTATGCAAATATGCTATTTAAAATAACATTTAAAAATGAAAATTTAAGAAATAATAGTTTCTCCCAGTGTTTACACCTGTTTATGAACGGCAATTTCATACACAATTACCCAAATCAATCTCCTAAAAAGGATAACATCATCTGAAGTTTGTAGGTTTCCTTCAAATAGCAGATGTGCATTTTAAGGTTAGTGAACTCAACGAGTTACCCATTACTCGAGCGATGGGGGTGTCAACATAGAATCCTTACAGCAGGCTTTGTCTTTATTGCCAACCATTTATTGTCCAAGGAATTTTCAATAAAAAATGTTCATGCACACCAGTGTCCTTAAAGCACAATGTTTTGAGAATTAAGTCCGTGCCAAAATGGATGTTCCATTTACTCGTAGTGAGTCAAATGCAACTTTTTGGTCACAACCTGCAGTGAATCATCCATTCCGCCAATCCTGGCATAACGCTGTTTGATCTCGATCAACAATCCTGGGCAAAAGGCAAGTCTTTGTTTGGTGGATGACGTATGTTATTTCAAGCCCATAAACGTGAAGCTGATGGCATTAAGATAAGAGTTTCTTAATCAAACAAGACCTTCATTTTCATTTTCAGAAAGTTCAAACAACCTGAGTCAGGGTAACTTCTTGGCGATAAAAAGTGTTCTCTCTATCTACAGTCCCTTAAATCCCTAAGTATACAATTCGCGTTATGTCTTTGCTTTAATTTAAACACACATTTAAACATCGCCTGATGTTTGAACTTTCTTTAAAATACTGTTAACTAAACCTGGAAAAAACATAAATTAGCAGCTAACAACTAGATGGGATTTTAAGTACAATACATATTCTTTTGAATTGTACAGTGATACAAAATTAACTCCTTTCAATGTTCGCAAATATTTTTAAGCCTAATCTGCATACCACCTGTTTGCCACATCAAGTGACCTGCTAACTGTGCGGTTCGAGCCTCCCTCCCCTGGTTTGGGCAGACTTATATTCATAAGGTCATGTGATGTGGCCAACAGGTGGCGTACAGACCAGACTTAAAAATGTTTGCGATCTATATTTCCACACCCGTTTAAAGTTTACATATTCATATAGATAACACTATGTACAAATTAGAAAGGCAATGAGGTTATAAATAGCTCTCCTCAGGCAGATGTGTCATTATAGAAAATTTCATGTTGACACACCTGGTTTGTTATACGCCACAGACATCAGCAACAGTTTTTAATTTTGACAATATAATCCATGTAGCCTTAGGAATAACTTAACGTTTAAATTTTGTTAAAATTACCTTAGTATAGCGTTTTTTGACCCAACAATGGTGATCGATTTTGTTGCCGATTTTGACCCGATCATGCAGCTGAAGCCATTGGTGGAATTTTGGAAAACCGAGAAAATCTCAAAACTAGAGTTTGAATTTCAACTAAGAGACTTCATAACTGATTTTTCGCCATAAAAATGACAAATTTTGCAATGGTTTTTATTAGTTGAACAACAATCTTCAACTGGTATATATGCAGTTTCGGGGTCATAACCAGTCCAGTGAGGTAGCCCCCATGGAAAGCAGTGTGAACTGATGGGGCCAGCTACCCTCATTGTAAATATTATATTAATAAATAAATAATAAATAAATAAGCTGGGAGCACCACTGAAGAGGCAGGAAAACCAGTAAATAGCATTTTACACACGATTGCCTATTACACTTTGCTAGCCTTGATCTCAGTGCAAACTGACGTACCCTGGACATGAAAAATTATGAAATTGTGATGATGTCAACATTCAGTTCGTTAAATCTCGTTATTATCGATGTCATCTGGTGGCTGATTTTTGTTCCAAACGGCACAAATAATCATTGATTAGCTTGAGGAAAACATGAGGTGATTTATAATTTCATTCCTCTTTCTGGCCCCAGGATGGAAGCTACTCAATATGCATCTTGAGTGATGAAATGTTTTCAAAATAATTATACCCGTAGGCATACATTATCACATCTTTTTAATTTATTTCTTGTGATAGTGCTATTGGTTTTAAGTCAAAAGCCTCCATCTTCACGTTATCAATCATCTGCACCCAGCTCTTTTTACCGTATAAGCAATGCAATAGTACGTGCATTGAGTGAGAGGGGGTGTTTGAACTACGTTACAACTGCACTTTAATATCCAGATGACATTTAATCCATTCAATTAAAGTTTTTAACAACTAATTTTTGTAAACTGCTGTCAGATCCCAAGTTCAAAGCTAAAAGACCAGTATTTGCTGCTCCAACCTTTCCTGGGTCTCACATCTACATGTTTGTCATTTCATGCTGGTTTGATTTTGTAATTAACAGCCAAGTCCTGGTAAATTCCAATGTTGCTTGGTCACTTGTTTTCTTTATGAAGTCAGCGAGGTGGGCGACCAAACCAGCTTCAACTTAGCATCTGGTTTTAACATTTAGTTTGAACTATAGTTGCAAGGTACATAGCCATGAATGTAAACATGGACTGTTTGGCTGTCCTTACACTCATCTTAACTTCACTCTGTCGTAGTTTTCAAATGTCCGCATTTGAAAACCACGTCTGAAATTTGACAAAGTTGTGACGCATCAAACCCAACTATAGCATAATGTTCTTGAGTAAAACCCATATTTCAATTTTGGTTAAATCTTGACAGGTTTTACTTCGCACTCATCATCTTTTTTAAATCAATTTCACTAAGTGTGTATCTTGTATAATTATTTTCACCATAATTCATCATCACCACCATATTCATGATTGTCATTATGATGATTTTCATTTATTATTCAATTTAGCAAAGTGCTGGTCCCAAGACAATTTCCTTTTTATTTTAATTTATGTGGCGTACCCATGTTTTACAAGTAATATCATCAGCAAACAAACGATCTATGTCAGGCCTTGGAGACTGTAGAAATCCCTCCTTATTTGTGTCCAACTTTAAAGAACCATCTTATTTTGGTTGCAAAAATTATTTTCTTTAAGAATTAAAATTAATTTTGTAATGCTTATCAAAACTGGTCGCGGATGAGGAAACAAATTCAACTTTGAATCTCACTAATTTAGGACACAATATGACAGACAAGTGAAATTGCATTTTATTATTTTTTCATAAAGCATAAGTTGCAACAAAATATATGCTCTATCACCTTAGTTCTCTGCCCCACAATCAGACATAAAGTTAAGAGAAATTGTGGGCATTTACAACACAAAAAGTGTTAGAGACCTTTGAAAAATAAATAAGATCAGTTTTGGAAATTATTTTAGTTACAAATTGATGAGCTTTTACTGCAACTGGATACGGGCTTTGACATTAAAACAAACTTGAGAGAAATTATGTATGGCAATTAACTTCCCTTGCAGTTAATTTGTTTTGATACCATACAAATCAATGTTTTTAAAGGGAAAATTCATGTCAAAGCACTTAAACTTACTACTTCATTGATGAACACAACCATCAACAGAATGCCACCTCTGTCCCCAGCACCCTAATGGCCTTTGGTGGTCTCCAGCAACAGTAAACTTCAGTGCAAGCCAGACTGGGAAAACCTTGCTCATGTTGGTGAGAATTTGCCATGACCCTTAGGCTAATTTAAAAGTTGGCATATGGTGAAAAACCAGTATGGGAAAAGCATAGACACCAAGGCTGTCTCAGGGATCCTATCAATGTAACATTTTAATGGATTTGGATAGACGATCATTGGTTCTGAATTAAGAAATAATCAAAGCCTGGGCACCAGTTTTTGTGTCTTTTGACTTGCTTTTGTCCTTCATGATTCTGGAAATCTAGACATAGCAAGGTTACAAAGCTTAATGTGCGGACTGACTGCAAATTACTGGATGGTACACCAAAATCTAAATGAAAGACAGTTACGGATGAAAATGTGGAAAAAGGAGAAGGGGCCAGTCACACTTTTTGTAGAGAAAAGGAAAACTGCATGCAGGCAGCGACTCACTAGTGACCATCATAGGGAAGTCCATTTTTAAAACTGATGGCTTGAGCCACCCTATGAACAGCCTATGCTAAGGGGACACATTCGCAATCTTCTGAACGAACCGGTACAGCACGTCAAGCAATTCATTTTAGTCATTTTGGATAGCTGGCAGGTACTTCATGGCTTATTAGCATTCATCCTGATCTTTACCACAACAATATAAGTTCTGTGCCAGGAATATCCTTAATTGTCTCAATTCCCAGAATCCTCGGCAAGTGCAGAACTGCCCACGAAAATAATGTGCAGGAATTTTTCACTTTACCACACAATATGGCCGCCAACGGAAATTCTATTTTGTCACATTTCTCAAAGAAATAAAGATAGATGGTTTGCACCTAAAGTACATTTCATAAAATAAAATAGTTTCATTTGTTTCCAGAAAGGTTACCAACTTTTGAAAAAATGGAAAACGACAATTTTGATAATCATTTTTGTACAAAATATGTGGAGATTTACCATACTTCAGAACACTTTGAAAACAGGATGCCGCGCCCTTTGTTTATGGGTAAAAGTTGAGACAAAAACAACTTAAGTAACAGCCATCATACGTTTCTATAGTTTTCAAATGCTAGCAAGCTGTGAATACTATAACGTTTAAAATATTGTTTGTTGGTAAAAGTAATGTACAAACCATGCAAACAACTATGTTAAAAGTTCTTTGACTATTGTTGAGAAACTTAACAAAAAGAAATTCTATTGTGCCCTATTCTGAGACCTAAACTGAAGAATTATTTACCATACTTAAAGCTGGCACACACCATCTGTAAAACTCATTTGCTGGCCTGAAAGAAATAAGTCCTCTAAAATAAACTAGCTCGACCGAGTGAAAAAAATCTTGTACACAGTATATTTGCCCCCAAAGTACACTGACAACTGTAATGCTGAGGACCCTAGAACAGAAGCCAATCTGAGGTAATCTGAAGCCTCCCATATTGATGACATCTGGGACAAATTTTCTACTGTGAGGAAAACCTGCAGTGCTAGGGAATAGTAGATGTGGATTACATAACCGCAGTTCTTGAATGGTTTATGAAGAATGTGGCGTTGGTTTTGCTTTGGTTCTGCAAGCTTAAAATAAAAAGTGCCATTGTTATCTAAAACTTAGGAAATGGTTATTTTTTGTGGAAGTCAGGATTCAAAACAAAAAAGCTGCAACATTCAACAACATATTAAATCAACATCTGGATTTAACCTCAATTTGAAAACCCGACTGTACTCCGAGAGTTGAAACAAAAGGGGTTAAAGTTTTTGTAATGCAACGAGACAAGCAAAAATTCTCTTGATAATTATAACATTTCCATCAACATAGTACCTTCCTGTCTGGTTTACCGGTAATACTGTAAGGGCGATTGGGAGAGCCAAAAATCAGGGAGTGGGGAAGCAGACCATAACAAAACTTCTGAGAAGTCGGGATGACATTTACACAAATCTTCGATTGATGTCGGTCAGACTCATGAGCAAGAGTAAAGTAAAGGGACTATGGCTATTTGAGCGCCAGGACAAGGTACGATACACCTGAAACTACTCGTTTGTAGCTCAAAAGTAACTGAGACATGTTTTGGTAGCTAAAATTCCTGCCAGACAGGCACTCTGACTATAGAAATTCTCAACTTGGTGATCTGAGCAATGAAACAGGCCTTCATCTAGAGAGTGTCCAGGGTTTCTAAATCAGTGGACACCTTGACTCAAATTTGGACATCCTAGATTCGTTGGACACCCTATTCAACAACCAAGTAAAGTAAGCAACTAAGCTACTAGTAGGTTGGCTCTTTTGTGCTACTCTTATTGGACTCTCCAGAATAAAAAAAGTGTTCTGAAATCATGCACTATATGAAAACTTTTTCAGTGCAGAACCACGTCTTCATGTCTTCATTGTAACAACAATTTGACTTGGGGTCATAAAAAGGACTTTGTGCGTTACAGGTCATGCATATCCTGAGAAATTGTTGAACCCATTTTGGATGCCTGCTATTTTGAAATCCTGGATGAACCCTGGCGATAAGCCAAGCATGTATGCTGAAAAAGTGCAAATTTCACAGTACGGCGGTTGTAAAGTGGAACTTAGGTGTTAACAACAATGACTATGGTGCTTGTGTTTTGTGACAGTCAGTCAGAAGAGCAGAAGTGGTCTCTGAAGTTAATTACAAACCAGACGCTCCCCCAATACATACATTCTGTTACAACCCACCAATTGATACAAGAATATCTCACAATTCAGGAAACAGAGTACTGAACAAGAGAAATTTTGCCATTTCATTTCGTGACAAGAGAATAGCCAACTGCATCAGTCTTAAAGTTGCAGGACCCGAGTTTCACAAATAAGGCTATAGTCATTAACGGATTCTTTTGCATGCTACACATGGAAACGAATAGTCTTAATGATCTGGGTACAAAAATTCACGAGGCTATATAAATTAACCTTAATTCTCTAACAATAACTTCCGCCAATGACGATTCCAGAAAAGTCTGACACATTTGCAATGAAATTCCATCTATAGACATTATCGTGTTTTTGGAAAAAATTGAAACTTTGTGAAACTCGTAGAAACCAGTTTCAAATCCAGCAATTCAAACTCAACTTAAAATAGTGAAAAACGAAAAACAATCAATTCTGGCACTCACTTTTGTCCACATCATTCCATTGAATGAGTGCCTACCTTGTATTAAAGGAGATAAGAATCTTAAAAGGAAAACCAAGTGTGAAATATTTCATAGTTAAATAAAGATGAAACTTTTTGCTGGAAAAATACCCATGGCCATTCAAACACTAACTACCACATTGCTCTAACTAGCACATCATTCCTTCCACAAAGGAGCAGGAAATTAAAAAGGCCAATGACCAGTTGGATGTTATCTCAAACAACCTGCTCAATAAATAATTCAGTTCAGGCCAAGTCCTGGCAAAGATTTTAGTATCTTTGGTCCTGGCAGGATAAACTTGCTCAACCAGGTATCAAATTTCTATTTTCCAGCCACTAGTTGGTTAACAGTTATCAGCAGTTCCAAGAATTTGGCCATGTGAGCAGAACTGACCCTACCATAATCAAATAACTCAGACAATAATACCTTTAATTCAATAAGCAGTTTTCAAGTTCAGATTCCATGAATTTCTTACTAAACGTTTAGAAAAAGCCATCAGTAAACTCCAGGCCCAGTGTCCCATGAACCTTGTACTTAGACAATATGATAACTGTAAGAACCACTTGAGGCCAACAGCCAGCGATAAGGTTCCCTTTTGTAAATACCGTAGACTACATTGCCAATGACTTCATTACTATTTCGCCTGACAAAAGATTTCCCCCGAAAACAATTTCCCCAGAACATGATATCCCTGGAACACTTTCAGGACCCGCAATCCCTCGATTTTGGGTCCAAATATCAGCCCCATTCCCATATCAAAATATTTAAAAATAACGCGAAAAAAATTCCCCTAATGATGCCCCAAAAATTTCCCTCAAATGATTAAAAAATTCTCCTCGAGGTTCAAATCACTTGTAACTCACACAGGCAATGATTTGAAACAGCACAAAGTGTTAGTTTTGGCTACTTGTGGCAGAACTATGAAGGATAGCGAAAGGGGTGAGGGTGCTATTGATGGTGACTGGGGCCTAGTAGAATTTTCCCCACCCCAAAAATTTGCTTCTCAGAAGGCACAGGTGAACGAGGGCCCTGAATTCCAAACAATAGACCAGGCTTGCATTCTGTAAACACAGCAGCCTCGTGACAATGCAAAATCACACAAGACAAGATATCGCAATTGGGTTACAAGCAAAGGACATTATAGCTTTCTATACGAAATTCTAAGTCTATGTAACTTAGCCCATATTGACATATACAGTATTTTGAGAAAATTGACTCTCCACAAGGAAAACTCATTAAGGGATGATGTTTGAAATATAGAACATGTTTGAAAATGACAAAAATTAATCGGTTCTTCAATTTGGATTCTTTTGCGAAGGTGTGACTAAAAATATAAAAACATGGATACACATAGAACAAATTTCATAACATTAGAGCAATGGCGAGCACTGAAATATGTCTACGACTCCACCACAAACCGTATGCTTCTAGGGGTGTTTATTATTATTTGTAAAAATGGCCACTAGCAGAATATGTCGAATCCTGAGAAGGCCTCGTACTAATGATCCCTCAACTTCATAAAAATCTGCCTGAAGTGAAAAACGTAGTTATCTATTGACACATTCATAAGAATACACTTGTCAGGTATAAAAAATAAACAACAAAAAATGGCGGCTAAGTGTCGCTGAATTTGCCTAATCCATCTGCAAAGAGAAAGATGTTGTGCAGTTTCCTAAGTAGAAACCCCTTGGACAAATGAAATTCTGTCAAGAAACAAAACAAGGTCTATACACAGGTGAAACTAAAATTGTCACAAGGGAACAGAGCAGTAGCCAGATATGTCCGAAAGCCATCACCTTCTGCTGACATGTTCATCTAGGAAAGACACTTAATTTCATAAAGATCCTTTAAAGGGTTAAGGTGATACAGGTGCAGATGCAAAAAAAGAAATTGCTACTAGAGGGTGCTACAGCTACCAGGCTCGTGTAGAAATCAATGTCACAGCTCTAGTCATTTTGACAGGAATCCCAATCTTACAATTTTTAAAACTTGATCTCTTGAGCAGTTTGGCAGAGAAGCGAACTACAAAAAATAATAGAAATATCCATTATAGGTGGCACAGAATATGTCAAATTTATCTGAAAATGAAAAAAATGATGGAGAAGGCACCATCCTCTCCCAAACAGAAACCTTTAAGCAAAGTTTCACAAAAATCCATCAAGGTACTCCCAAGATACAGAGGCAAACAGCAAAGCAGTTGTCGGATTAGGGTCACAAACCTACTTTGACAAAATTGAATCGTTTTAATGAGATTTTGTTGACTCGTAATGTTTGCGGCTTTTTCTCAGATTCGACTTAATTTGAAGATAGGAATAGACGTTTTAGAAGATGACTCAGTTGACTGAAACTATCTGCTTCTATATTTATAAATCAATCTCAAAAAAGCTATTAGGATTTTCCTTTTAAGGTTATCTTGGACCTAAATAAACGACCTCAACTCTAAATCAAATATCACAAACTATGATTTGTCAACCATGTAAAAGTATATATTTTAGTTCTGACAGATCGAGAAAGATTGAGGATTTTAAAAATATACTTCTTACTATTGTGTCTTTATTATTATCACATGACCATATTTTAAGTCAAATTGTCATAGGCAAGAACGGTACATTCATAGGAAATTAACCCCCAGCCAGTTTTTCTTAAATTTTTTTAATTGAAAAATTTATATTTCGCATAGTTGCCATGTAACCTTAGGTCACGCTTGCTCACTGGTTTAGAAGACTTTGAAAGGAATTTTTCAATTTTCCTCCAAACTTTTGAGAGTTGTTGAGGGTTAGAGCTAAAGCAAATGTTTTGGTACAGAGAATTGGATGGGAATGTCATTTTTAGCATCAGTTAATAAGCCAAAACCAGGTTTGGTATCGTTTTAATGAGCACTGAACTGTTCCATACTGAGGAGATTAAGAGGACAAGGTCTCTGTTAACATGTTGGGAAATTTCAACAAAAGCCATGTGGAGATTATCTGGCTTACACTGGTCACCACTTTGATTTCCTAAGCCCTAGACAACTTTTATGATCCCTATTCAACTCGCCCTTTGTATTGATGTAGATCTGAGAAAATGAAGTGGAAAGGTAATAGCTAGCACTACTTTCTTAACAATGATGGTTGTTATTACACCCAAATTATATTTCTCTGGCACTTGCACAGAGTTAAATCCTGCAATGTGGAGAGCAGTTTTAACTTGGTACATTTTAAATATTACAAAATCACTAAAAACTTAATTTGCGTTGATCTTGACAAAGGGCCACTTCCCAAAAGAATGTTGGTTTTAAACATGTTTCATACCTGTTTTCATTACTTTATTTTAATATACCTATATAATTGCTATTTTTTCTTACCGGTTAGGATTGCAATTTTGTGTTTAAACGAAGCATCGAAACAACTTAGAAGTCAGTTAATTAATATGAACCCATCCCTGAATTTTCCAGATTACAGCTACACCAAGCATGTCACAGCAAACAAAACTCCTCGTGCCATTACTTCAAGTTCAATCTTTATCAGAACTCAAATCATAAAATATACAAATGTGCAAATATGGTGATAGCCAAACTGAAAATTTGGAACCTCTGGACAATTTTGGTTGCAGTAGCTACATAATTATTCTAGCTTTTCCTCAGTAATAAAAAATGAAATCACAGCTCTTGCCCACAGACCAGCCTCATCCACTGCTTGCACAGTCTCGTTGACTACAAAGCTAGCCATCTTAGTTGTCTTCACAGGTGTCCCATTACAACTACAAGCTAACTATCGAAAGCAGTTTTCTGGTTAGTGTACTACTCTTGGAGTAAAGTAGTTCGGCATGCACTCGGCCATAAGAGCTGTTTTAAAAATTATTGATATCTAATTTTAAGTCATTGTGTGTTGTTCATAGATGTTTCAATGTAGCTTAGTTGTATATTAAAAGAATAATCCACGTGATATAGTTAACTCTGATCAGCGTTTGTAAATCGCCGAGTGTATCAATACGCACAGTCGTTTATCTTCAATCGTACCCAATGACATGTTTGTAGTTTTTAGCATTAGCTTAATATTTCATCGATTTTTAAAATCGAAAAACAAACTTAGTTGTTTTTTCCATCTGAATACAGCTGTGGTATTTGTTTTTAATGAAAACTATTGGTTAATGCATTTTGAAAATTCGCCAGTATGTACCGCAGGCAGAGGTGTTCAGTTTATGGTCGGGTAATTACACTTAATTGGGTGTTGCTCGCAGCCACTCCGAAGGACGAGCAGTGAAAAGTCACGCATATCTTTAGAAATGCGTGACTTTCGTGTAGGCCCTAAGCGTGTTATTCATGGCATGAAATTTCTTTAACTATACTACAGAGAGTGCAACAACTATCTCAGTAAAATATGTGGACGATTCCCTATCATTGAAAACAAACTTATCTTAGTCTCTTTGAGGAGGAAAAAAGGGACGAGTGCAACCTGGCAACAGGTGTAACAGTCATTAGGCCTACGCCCGGCTACGGGCCAGTAAAAGTGGAAAAAAATGAATTGATATACTCGGCCCATTTTAGTCGATAGTATTCCGCTAGTATTTTACCTATGACCGGATGGTCACGGCTAACCTGCTAACCACATGCATATAACTTATTACTGGGCCTACAGATGAGAATTGACGAATTGGGAATGACGAGAGTCAAACTTCCACACACATCGAGACCTATCTGTCATACGATCAGTTAGTATCACTAATCAGTAGGCCTACCTTCGTCTTCAAATCGACCAAAAAGGTTAAAACAATTTAGTTACCAACTCAACACAAAATATCTGTGACGATTGTAATACATCCATACCTAAAGGGGCAAACATCTCACCAAAACACCTGGAAAACAACAATTCCAATTCAGAAATAGCAGAAGCGTGGAGTTGACCCAAGACAAAACCTGTGACGAGAACTCCCCCTGACCTCTTTACTTTGTTGTGATTTGGTAAGGGCGTACTAGTATTTTATTAAAACAATAAATGTAATATCAAAACGATGTTTAATCACAAATTATGAGATTCTTTACTTTTTTTATTTTTAATACGTCTACCTCTCTTTTATAGAGAATATTGTTGGTTTACTAACCGTGTTAATAGCACTAATTATCAATTTCAGAGACCTGTGCAATGACGTCGGCGACATCAAAACGTTGACCGCCATATTCGAAGAGTTGATGAGCTGTTTAGCAATATTGTAAAGCAACGTCACATAACACACATGTAAGTATTTGAAAATGACACGAGAAATTTGAAACTATCTTGAAGCTCGAGAAAAATGCGCCCAAGTCTAGAAATACGTACAGTCTTGCTGGCAGCTGAGTCAGATAAAGAAGTGTTCAGGACAATGTGACAGCTCTCTGACTAGTTGTGAGTTGTGACTAGGCAATGACCATCGCCTCTGTTGGCCGAACCAGAGGCGATGCAGCTCCTATAGGCGATCTGTACGCCGAAAGCTTTTCGGCGAATTATGCCTCGCATCGACTAAACCATCAAAGTCACATTGTTATCAGTGCTCGACGCTAATAAAATCGCCAGGTCGCATTTTGCGACCTAGCCAAAATCCGGCACTAGTCGGATATAATGGACCCTAACTTATTCCAAATAAATCCACTAAATGTAGGTCTAAATGAATGATTTTGGTATCGTTGCATTCCTTAGACATCTGGCTATCTGTACAAATCCTTTTCACGACCCTCAATTACTCTAGTCTATAACTGCGCTATTCCGAACTTGGTTCATTTTAGCCACGCGCATCGTGAAATCGGCAGCCATTTCAGGGAACTTACTGCATCTAGCGCCATCTATCGGTGATTTGCTACAACACGTGCTGTTCCTTTTTCATCAGTCAACGTCATTGGGCGATTTCGTCAATTATTAACGTCATCGTTATTAATTATCGTTACGTCTGCTCTCGTCATCACCTTCATTATCTCTCTCACGATTGTATCTGTCATTGTCATGTTATCGTTGTCCATGTTGACTGATGAAAAAGGAACAGCGCGTGTTGTAGCAAATCGCCGATAGATGACGATAGATATAGTAAGTTCCCTGAAGTGGCTGCCGATTTCACGATGCGCGTGGCTAAAGTGGACCGAATTCGGAATGGCGTAGTTATAGACTAGAGTAATTGAGATCATGAAAAGGATTTGTACGGATTGCCAGATGTCTGAGGAATGCAACGATACCAAAATCATTCATTTAGACCTACATTTAGTGGATTTATTTGGAATAAGTTAGGGTCCATTATATCCCACTAGTACCTAAAATTCCTTGCTTCCTATCTCACATTCTCTGAACAGGTGGTCGTGCTGTGCGTGAGCTTAGAATCCTGCTTAATCTCACATTCGTACATACGTGAACTTAATAGAATTGAATAACCAGGCAAACTTTCTGTTCACTTTAAAGATTTTTTGTAATTTTCTCCTTTTCTGGAACTTGTGTCACAGAATCAGAGGAATATGTAAATGGTTAAAAAATTTTTGATTGGGTCACTGAAGTAAGTGAAAAGAGCTTGGGAAATTTAGTTTTCTTAACATGTAAACTGTATTTTGCTTTCCTGTAGTGCAAATTTTTATTAACGTGAATGTGATTGTTTGAGTCACTTGGCAAATTTCATGGTGTATTCCAAGCTCACGCATACGCGATCTTGAGATTCCAAGTTCACCCAGAGCATTCCGCAGGCATACAGCCAACCGAGGGGCTAGGCTTACAGCCAACCGAGGGGCTACGCTTACGCCTTTTGTTGCCTAATAATGTGGACACAGCATGCCGAATGGTTTTGACGCTCGACATCCGCACCGGCATGTGTATTTTTCTACACAATCATTTACCACGTTTTAAGGAGTTATTGTTGATGTGAAAAGTGCTCTGTCAGTGTTTAAACACAACACCAGTGGTGTGACCGCATTCCCTACCTGCATTTTCTAGATTCGAAAAGACTCAACTCATTTTGCTATCAGTGACCTTTGACTTTGTTCGGTGCGTTCATTTTCACGAAAGACGTCGCTTTAGTCATCTCGCGGAAAAATATTGACCAATAGGTGTCAGGTCGATTAGGCACATATATTGAACATGCACTTGTGCACTTGATTTTTTTCATATAATATGGATCGTTTTGTTGTGCGCCACAAGAGAAAACTTGACAGTGGCCAAAAACTCACCCGTGATGAGAGACAACATTCGCAAGAACCTAACACAAAGCAACGAGTTTTAGATTTAGAAGGAGTTGTTTTATGTTCCAAGTCCGACTCCACACCCTCCACAGGTGTTGACGCTCACTTACCTCGCAAGCTTGATCAGGCTCGAGCAAACCAGCTCCAGTGGACAACAATTAGAAAAGAAAATTTAAGCTGTGATTACTGTATTCTTTATCGTAGAAAAGAAGCCGACTGCTTGTTTCAGCGCTGTGAGAAAGAGCTTCAATTTTTCGATGGACAATTGGCAAAAGTGCAAGTGTATGGGAAATGGCACAACATTCCCCGCAAACAGGTTCCATACGACCATAGGCATATGCTTCTCAATGTTACAAATCTTTTTATGCTTGTTTCCATGGGGGGGACAGGCACTCGATTATATCTAGGAACCAATATTATAAGATTATACTTAATATTTAATTACTGATTAGGAGACTCGCCCTTTTACTAGAGAGCCAGCCTGATAGAAACGTGGGGTGGGGGTAACATGACAGCGTTTTCCCGTTCAGTGACTTTACCAGACGTAGGGATTTTGAGCATGTGATAACATCTAGCTTCTTTGTTAACTGCCAAGCACACTTTCTTGTCTGCCTACGACAACAAGCAGGCCAATTATCTACCAGGCTTCAAGTTATTACAGACCACATGTGAACTCAGTCAAATTCAGAGTGAATTGGTACGTTTGGAAAAAAATATAGATTGTCGTAACTTCGGTTGCAGTTGGGCGATTTTGGCGATTCAAAAACTATTTTGATTACCATTTGACGAAGATTTCAGAAATGCTATTGCATGGTTTATGTTTAAATATGTTATAACAGAACTTTTTAACAGCGCAACCCAGTCAGGTTAGATAGGATATTATTGGATATAGGACAATTATCGAACAAAAGAGCTGGCCCTCCAACCATAAACGCCAGAATGGAGTTAATCAGCCGTGTAAGATATTGGCTACAGGAGTAAACTTCCCAACATGTTGGGCTATAGAATCTAACAAGTTGGGAGCAATGGGAAAATGCCGTAATGATCCCATAGAGCTTTAGGCCTATTGTGTCTACTCCGAGAATTGAGGTATATGAATATGCTGTTAAAAAGAACAGAAGGGAGATGTTTCTCAAAAATTACAAGTTCTCTTATTTCAATTGTAAAAGTCTATTTGTTTTTAATATAATCTATGCTTAAAATATTAGGTCAATGAAATGGATGCAGACAAATTGGTAATGGTTTTGGAAACAAAAATGTCACCTATTTATGGAATCCTCCTAGAGTCTTGTCTCCCGTTCATTAACGCTAGGCCTCGCTAAAAAGCAAGACTTCGTGAGATTATGCGAGACAGGCCGTGTATTTTAAATGAGAACACATTATTCTGGCTAGATTCTAACTAGGTCCTAGCGTAGGTCCTAGCGCACGCCTGCACTCTCCAAATGAGTTTAGTCAAATAAGGCATTAGATACTGTCTTTTAGATTCCATGATTAAAAAAGAAAAAAATTGTTGGGTATTTTTATGAAAAAATTGCCATTTCCTACAGTTTTCTTTAGGTCTTAAACACTTCAATGACTACAATTTAATTTTCCAGATGCACCCTGTCAAACATGGTGTGGAAAAACATTGACATCCTGGTCACCTTTTACCCTAGAGCTTATTTTGATCGGCAAAGATAGAGCTAAATCTAAATTACAGTAGTGATTACATACCGTTAAATCAGCTTTAAATTTAAGATTTTTTAAATCTTATTTCTGATCTTTCCTTGTGAAGTTCATGCACATGTGGTGTAGAATATATGCTCTGAGTAATCTTGTATAACATCTCACATGATCCCATCGTGAATTTTTTCGAGGAATTCAATTTTAGAAGCCATTTAGCAGTTAAAAATCATGAGTTTTAGTCCGCGATATATCAATTACTTTAGCCAGTTGTTTTATTGGCATGAAGCCATCGCTAATGCGGTAATTGCTGCACTCCACACTATAGGATCTTTAAATCAGGTTCCATGGTAATTAAACAGGCCAGCTAAGGGCAGCAGGAATTGCCATGAAACGGGCCTCGGGTTTCTATGCTTTTAAGTGCAAGTCATACTTTTCAGGTTGCCTTAAAAGAGATTTGACATGAAAAGCATAAAGTACTGATACTTCTTCAATATCGTCAATTTAAGAAAGGCTTTCTCTTGCAGGTGTCCTATGGTGACCCAGGAATCACCTATACATTTTCAGGCATAACTGTTCCTGCAAAACCATGGATTCCTGTTCTGGAGGAAATCAGGGAGCGAATTCAGGAAGTCACTGGACACTGCTTTAATTTTGTACTAATCAACAGGTAAACCAACTTTTTGTAGTTTTGTCAAGCAATACACTAATTCAGAATCATAAAATACGAAATCTGGCTGAGAATTCAGGATATCAATGGATATTGCTTCAATTTCGGACACTTGCCAACAGGTAATTTCAATTCAAATTGAGGATACAATCACCGAAACATTGCTTTGGAAGAGCAATTAATACGCCTGTGAAGACAGTTGATGGCGTTTGTAACACTGGAACAATTTTTTCAGATATTTATTATCAGGGATACATTTCGGTGTATAGTGGCTTTAATTCAGAATCATAATTATATTAAATGAGAAATTACTCTCAGTAGGAGAATTCATGTGGCCGCCTGAGTATTGTGTGCATGGCTGGCAGCCTCTGATAGAGCGTCTGTACTTTTCCCAGTGTTTGCAGTGCTCAGCCAATCATATGCACAAATGGTAAGCAGCTGACCTATGAAGTCAGCTGATCACAATATATTCTTTTGTCTTAGTTTAGCAAAGACCCAAATAATTTGCATCTGACTCCTATGTAAGTTTCACTATTATCAATTTATTTCAGTACTTAGGCCTCTGGTCCAACTACAATTTCGGAAAGTAGCAAATACAAGCGCATAATTAACAAAGTAGTTGACTGTTCAATTGTTGTTGTATTGCATTACTATCCAGTAATAGACCTTTTTGCAAGACGGAAAGATTGTTGTCCCACTTCTGTTGCCGTCGTCATGGTACTAACCTGTTACTGCACAGCGTGTGTCTACCTGAGATTTTGCTCTTGCAGGCTTTAGACCTCATGCGAGTTTATGCCACAAGATGGCAATTTTCAGTGTCACACTTTTACAGTTTTTCCCGCAGGTGTTTTTTTGCATTATATATATTTTACTGTTTTGAAGATATAAGGATGGCAACGACCATATGGGTGAGCACCGGGATGACGAGAAAGAGCTTGTGCAGAAGAGCCCCATAGCATCGCTGTCCCTGGGCCAGCACAGGGACTTTGTGTTCCGTCACGCCAACTCAAGAGGCAGCAGCGCCAAGAGGAAGATTGATCCCGTAAAACTGGAACTCGGACATGGTAGTCTGCTTATGATGAACTATCCAACAAATACGTACTGGTACCACTCTCTGCCAGTGAGAAAGAAGGCTCTTGGTCCTCGCATCAACATGACTTTTAGACACATGAAACTGCAGCGACAGACATGATGACGCTCTTTGGCGATGTGTTGGCACGATTCCTTCATTGGTGGGTGTAGAGGCGAAGGGTTATCGATCTTTAAGGTCAATTTGAAATGCTCCCGATTGCAAATTACTTTTAGGAAACGTATATCAGTGTTATCGCAAATCAGTTTGAAGTATGGAAAAACTTCAGTCCACATCTGAATGGAGCTATCAGTGTTGGAAATATATGTTTGCTGAAAAACTAACACTGGTTTTGGGGTGAAATAAAATGAACCGACTGATAGTGTGAAAGTGGTAGTCTTGTATCGATACCCAACGTAAAACAATGGTGTGACTGTGTGATTTTATACCAGGTGCAGTTAAAGTCAAAAATAATTGACAAAATAACCTGGATTTTCTGCCTTGAGGACCAAGTGCAAGCAAAACTGTATCGAAGCAACTAGCTGCTGGTAGAATTTATTATGAGAGCAGATGGAGTGATAAATCATGGGTCATTACCATACTATTATGCTGTAATTGCTTTGTGTTTTACTGATTTTGTGGTCATATGCTGTAGTGCCAAAATGCTTCACATCGTGCACCATTGCTACAATGTTTGCCTTGTCATAATGACAATCTGTTTCCCATTAAAATTTCATTCTTTTAATCTTAAAACTTGGTCATATTGTTCTGGGGTAACTTGTAGTTTGGACATGACTTAAGGTACACATTATAGAGAACAGTGGTTTACTATTATTTATTTAAGCAATATAATAAGTAATATACACATTAAGCTGCTGAGAATTTAAGGTTACAAAATGTTGGCTGGTAATAACACATGTCAGGTTTACAGTTCCGATCTCCGTTTTATTAAACATGACTAAGATGGTCATAGGCACATTGTAACAAACATGCTTGTTTTTTTATAAAATTGATGGAAATCTGCAACTGATATTAAATTGATAATTTTCATATTCAGACTTCACAACTGCCTTGCCGAGCCATGTTTATGAACTGTTGACTACGACCAGACTTGCATCCTTTGATAGAACAGGACCATGAACAATAACAACAACCCAATGCATTGTCCAGAATATTAAAAAAACATCTGTAGTGACATGATACAAATTTTATGGCTTTGACGATGAATCAAATGGTTGGTGCCAACTCTAGCCTAGACATGTGGTAACACTAAGCTTTTCGCTCAATTTGATTAGTTAAACACTTACTGAACAAAAGTTGTGCTACAAATTTGCCTTTTCTCAACTCAAAGGCTGTGATTACATTCACATATGTATACAATTCCTTAACGACATTTTTGCATTCTTATCCATAGTCAATGTTGAAATACTGAATAATAGCGTTCTAAGCAAATCTTGTGTGTCTGGAACTCAAAATTTCTATTTTTTCTACTTCAATAGTTAGATTTTCATGCACTACACTTAACACTTCACAAACCACTTGGACTATAAACCTGTCTTGCGTTACAAAAACAACTTTTAATTTAGACCAATTACCACTATGATATTGTTCTATAGGCAAAAAAGATGCGATTTGTGGATTTGAAAAGAACAGTTTGTTGCTCGAGACCAGGCTCTTCAAGTTGATTTCTCACTGTGTGTCATTTTATTTACATAATATGGTCTCTAATAATAACCACCAGTCAGTTCTTTGCAAAACTAAAATTACTTCTAATCTAAGAAAGGAACAAATTTTGATTTTTTTTCTATTATGTAACTATACATTTTCTAACTAAAAAAAACGAGAGTTAATATCATCGTAAACTATTCAATAGTTCGTTGTGGTGCATGCCGCTACACAAGACATTACCGAGACAACTGTGGCTAGAAATCCTAGCTTATGGAACAAGAATCATGAATTTTCTCTCAAAATTTAACATTCCAGAATCATTGACCAATCACCTCAGTGGTGGCCATTTCACTAGTTTACACTAGTAAGCTATTGAGCTAACTTGCAAAGCACTTGCATGATTTTTGCATGGTTTAGCGTGACCTTGCCATAATTCAACATTCCAGCCTCCCAAACCAATCACTTCACTTGTGGTCATTTTGCCAGTCAACTTTCCTGCGAAACACTTGTTTGAGGGCCTTCTTGGAAAGCAGTGCTATCTCTGAAGAGGTCACCCTCATTTTAAATATCACAATAAATAAATAAATGTCTTTAACTTGCACGATCTCCCCAATCCCAGGTCACCACACAACACACCCAATGAACCACCATAGTCTGCATCAACTTCCAGCTCTCGAATACCCATGTGCACAAGCTCCTAAAACGGCCATGACAGCACCATTGTGTTTCTCAAAACACAATCGCATCTCGCAAATGCTGCTACATTCTTGGCTGAAATCGTACATCACTTGATGCCAGTTACCAACTGTGACGACAGTCGCACTGCATTTTTCCAGTAAACTTAGCCAGCATGTACATCTAGTCACAAGTCCAGAGTTACATTCCTAGCTTTAAACTGTTTGCTAACCCTTTCTCCAGACTTATACCTGAACTGGTTACCGTATATGGTGAATCTGTAGCCGTCAAGATCAAAGGTAAACACACTGTTGGCTTTTGGAAAAGCTGAAAGTAAAAAGAACACTTAACAATAAGTCAATCTTTGCTACCCTGTACACCAAGGGACCTTTGAAATCTGTACATTATAATGACAGTTGGTTGTAACCGGGTAAGACTTGTGTTTATTAAGTAACAACAGTACAATGCAAGTTTGTAAGTAGTATGACTGCTAATGTTATAAACAGGGTACATTTTTGTAACACAGCAGTTCTAAGGATTATGATATACCATAGAAATAAAACAAATACAACAGAATCTCACAAAAAAAAAATTTGTTTTCTCATTTTTTAATAAAGGATATGTAGCAAATTAATTCTTTATACCACTTTCAAGTTCTGTACCATAGGTACCAATGCAAATATTTGTAAAAAATGTGAGCATTCACATTAAATTTTTGTCCTAAATTGGCGAGATTTACTGTACTTAAATATGGGTATTACTTTACAAACCCAAAGTCACTACCATATTTAGCAAACTATGAAAATGCAGCGCCTTTAAAAATTTGTAATTTTTATTACAAGCTGTCAAGATAATCAATTAAGCAGTGTTCAAACGACGAATCAAAACATCACCACCTGGTGGTCATTGGTCATACTTACATTTTAATTTATTATCTCGTGTGATGACTCTAAACATGTTTTTGGTTTCCTGAATGACGATGCCACTGGCATCCACATACGATGGACACTTTGACTTCAGCACTTTGATCAAACAGCCATGGTAATCCGCTTTCAGGAGATGTGGATAACAAGATTTCAAGTTGTTCCCAGCCAAACTATAAGAAGAAGAAATTACCTTTGGCAACTGTACAGTTTCTTGACTAGAAAACTAGTGTAAGAATTCTCCAGTTTGAGATGGTAAAAATAAATCATTTTGCTTAAGGCTGGAGCTTGTACCGAATTTTAGAAAGAGGCAATATTGTATGTTCCAAATTCAAGAATTACAATCATTCACCGATATGCTACACACTAAGGGTACATGGTAGCTTAACTTTGACTGTATGTGCATAATTGCATTTAACAACCACATTTACACCAGAAATCAACAGCTGAGATGACACTTACTTTTTAAAATTTACAATACTCCTCATGTAATCTTTCCAAAGATTGTGCATAGGTAAGTAAATATCATACCTGGAATATAAAAGAGGTGTGGAAATTAAAAAAAAAAACGTGACACAAGTCTGTTGTGCAGCATAATAGCACGCACAAAGAACAATTTGAAAACAATTTTTGAACATAAGTTATAAAACAATATAATTTTCAAGTTATGATGAACACCATCTCCCATATCCTGACGACGCAAGCGAGTCCAGCTCCTCTAATTTCACATCACCAATCAATCATATGTTTAAACAAAACATAGGTAAACACACGAATGTTGCCAAGTATCAACAATACCCAGTATTCTAGCACTGCATATGGAAACTTCATGTGCCAAGCTCAGATATGAGATGAAACTCAAAAACAACAACACATATCTTCTGTTTTCTCATTATAGGCGAGTTGCATTCACAGTTGACGGTGATAGGCCGTGCACAATGGAAGGTTTCAAAATATTCTTATCATTCCAACAAGTTTCAAGGAACATGGTTTAGAATGTGCGCTCACTTACAATCTGCATAAAATTTGATTAGATAATATAAGCAAACAATATAGAAGGGTTCCGGGACAGTTCGTTATGATGTGGTTCAACTGTAACTGTACATGTCAAAACAAGGTAAATGGTGGTTTGGGTCACTTTAACACGGAGTCATACAAATGCCAAAATCTTATCAACTTACTCTTGATATTCACGCTTTAGCTCTAATTTGGATAACTCTCGAATCCGAACACTGCGTTTCTTCACACGTCCAGATATGACTGATGTGCTTTTCTTCTTCGCCTTGCTAACTGCATTATCAAGTGCTCGTGACTCATAGGTCATGTCCACCAATTTGTTCCTGGCATCGTCAGGCAAATGCTTTGTCAGAAAACTCTTAAGAAATGAATCTCCTCTGCTAGTTCTTCTTTCCTAAATTACAACCATTATACAACCATTATACAATTTAATGTAATTCATCCAAACAACTCAGTCAGACTAATTTAAAGTTAAAAATGGTAAAAGTTCATCAACTTTGGAGAAAACTGACTGAAAAAAATTTCAAGGGCTCCAAAAATTGTTGTGAACGCCCACAGTTTTTCAAAAAAGTCTATTTGTAGCTATGATACAAAACTTGAACATGGAAAAACCATTAAACTGGTACTGCATATGTTGCATGGAAATATGATAAAATAGAATTTTACTTGTCGGCCATATTGCGTCCTAAATTGGCAAGACGTTACCATTCTAAGTGAACAGCTGGAACGCCAACACTGACTATTTTAGGCTTGTATGAAGATGTCTTAGTACACAATAGTACTTAGGAGATTTCACTTTGCGATGGACTATAACATCCATTGTTGGCAAGCCTATGGCCGAGGGACACCTTTCACACTCCTAGTGGCATTATCTGGTGCGTATGGTACCAAGCAAATTGATGAAGCACGGCATGCAATTAACTGATTTCTGTTGACATTGTTGTCCAGATAGAGTAAAGTTCAGAGTTACAGTAAAATCTCATTATTTTAGGACATGTTATGGCAGATGTGAAAATTTTATACCCATTTTTTCATAAACCTAATATAACCATTACTACCACGAGACAATTTTTATAGAACTTGTGGACATTCACACCAATGCTGGAAGCCTTTGAAAATTGTAACAGTCAGTACAGGCAAGTATTTTTGTCCAAATTTGGCAAGGTTTTACTGTAGGAATAGAGCTGAGTCCAGTGGCTCACTGTCTAAGCCAATACAAAAAACAACTTAATTAGTTTAGGCTAGGCAAATAAGAAAATAGGGAATGGCCCACAGGAATTACTCATATTCTGCAGTGATATTGAAATCATTCAACCACCACAATAGTGTGACTTGCTCATTACATTACTATGAATATATTTGCCCTCATAAATATTAATCAAACTGAATCACCACCATGCACAAAATCAGGGCTGAAATTTATATCCCCCAACCTGAAGCATGAAGGTGGCCACAGGGTGGCAGCACCAACCCCACTCGCTTTACTTAAAGTCCAAAAGGCGAAATTTTGATTTAGACAACTTACCAGCATATAGGTCTAAGCTTGCTTTTAACTCAGATGAACGATGATTTCTGGGTTCACAAACAACTAAATGCTCATTATTCCGTGAGACCATGTTCAATGAATAAAATGACACGTTATCATGATTGTGAATGCCCAATTTCTTAAAAGTTGTCCGAAAGGAGCTACGGTATACAAGTTAAGACTGGTAAAACCTTTATTGTGTGATACTTATCTTTTATGAAAAAAAAAATAATAAATAAATTTCACTTGTCAGCCATTTTGTGTCCATAGCATTATGGTGTTCTCCCGTTGACCCCAACTTGTTTAATCGGATAGCAAAGGAACGAGTTGGCGGGTTGACCATTGTAGCCAGTATTGATTAACTGCATTGTGGTATAATTGCTTTACTCCTGATAAGATCTTATCTAGACTGACTGGCTTGTGCTATTACAAGTAAAAGATAAGTTGTAAACTGTTTGTACATGAACCAATAACACATTCTGAATTCCTGATCAAATTCTGATCATGTTTAGTTATTGAATCACTATAATTGTCCAACTATGTCCAACTACAACCGGAAGTTAGGAGAATCTATTCTGTCCCAACCGTTTCAGTAACTCTTTGAAGCATGGTAGAAAATTAGCTTGCATGTTGACATAGCACACAAAAGTCTGCGCTCAGCAGTTAAAAAAAAAGAGCCAGATGTTATCATAATTCACAACAAGCGTAAGTCTGTTAAAGTCATCAAGGCTTCTCCCATTGGCTACGAAGCTTCGGCGTTGCCTAAGCTTAATTTCAGTCTTGAATCAAAGCTAACAGTGCGAGTTAACTCCAAAGTAAAGAGGTGCATTTAACAGCAAAGTGTCGACTCTTCACTACAAAGAGAACAGTTAACTTTGATGCCATAGGAGTTATCGGCAGGGGTTACAGCCTGTGTTTGCCAACTGCGGGCGGTGACAGGTTACTAATTGTTAATATTTTGTTCTAATAATCATTATGCTGGGAGTAGAAGCATTCTGTATCAATTTATCCAAGTATTTGCTGGATTCTTTACATTAAAAAAAACACTGAGCATAAAGTGTACCCACAACGAGTTCCCGTCACGTCATACCGCATTGTTTGGATCAGCTGTTAGCTAGCTCAAAAGTCAAAATTTTCACATGTAATTTTCTAGTACATCGTCAGCGTCCCAACGTGAAGACCATTGGCTGCCTTGTGAAGTTGACGTTCTAGAGGTCTTTGCCATTTTTTATGGCAAGCATCGACAAAAACAGCAAGGCATATGACCAATGGTCATATTAGCGCTGCCTTGGGATAACTTAACTGAACTATAACTCCGAAGCTGATGGGAACACTACAGCTTCACTTTGCGGTTAACCACATTTAACAGCAAAGCTTCGATAGAAGCGAAATTAATGGAATGGGAGAACACCCTAATGATTCCTTTGAATCCCTGAAATCGTCTCTAATTTTACTGAAGAACAATAAGACACTAATTTCATACGGATAAATTGTGTAAACCAAAAGTTGTTTTTTATGATGCATGACAAACCTTTTGAACATTGAAAGTGTTAACCAACTGGAATGTGTCCAAAGTCTGCTCAGCAGCCACTGGTATGTTTTCATTCATTTCTGTAAAAAATGATAAACCTGAAACAGGCACAAAGAAAACGTTAGAATTTGAAATAAATTTCGTTAACTAAAGACAAAAATAAGATGTGTTTTTTGTGAACTCATTCAAGAGTTGGCTCTGTCAGTTGACATTACGGCACCTCTTGTGAGCAGAGAGATTGTTAATCAGCTAAAACTCTCCCTCACTGAGCGAAAGAGTGGATCCGGCCACTTTAAGTGGACAGCTGTTCCCCACAGGCTTCAACTAACTTAGGGCTGTTCCAACAAAATCTGTAAGGCAGGGGGGGACAGCAGTTGAAATAAAAATTTATGGGTGATTGCCTTCTGAAGAAAATTTTATGGGTGGTCCTTGAAAGAAGTAAGTTGTCAAAACTGGGTGATGTTTTTTGTTGGTAAACATTGTGGTGGATATTTTCAGCCAAACAGATCTCAATACCCTCTGAAAAAACTTCAAAATTCACTTGGCATAAACCCAAAATTTGCCAAAAAACAAGACAAGCCCATTTGTCTACTGGACCATTGTCGGCTCACAAAACACTGAGGACCCAAAATATCTAAAAAGAATAAAACCCAACGTGTACATTACCATGTATAAATAAAGCAGAATTTAAAAATATTTCGGGTGGTTGCATTTTATATTTCAACCTAATTAAAAATTATGGGTGGTGGGTTGGAGAAATAAAAGAAAAATATGGGCGATGGGTAAAAAAGTGCCTTCCCCCTCCCATACATATTTTACTGGAACAGCCCTTACAATGCTTGAAAACTTATCGAACTTTGACGAGGTCAAACTTCCTCGAAATTTTTGAGTGTTGACAAAGACAAAGGAATATTATTTTTTTGAAAGATTAAAGAAATCAAGTTGCAGATAATATCTGGTAATGCGACAAAGCCAAGAATAGCATCCTTTTATTAAAAGCTTGGCAAACGTGAATAGTTCAGTTATACATTTGTGTTCCATAAGTCAGCACCAGAACAAAGTTTCTCGGGAACCCCCAACACAGTAGGGGTCCTAGTGACTTGAGCTGGCCCTGTGGTCACAACTTTCTAGGATGAGCATGAATATTCTATAGCAGCAGAAGCTACAAATACAAACATATAGGCATGTGTGTGGCGGAATATGCAACAGTCGGCATCATAGCTACTAGCAGAGCATTGACCATTTTACAGATGGAAAAGATGTCATATGTATAAAAGTTTGAGGGACATCATTAAAGTGTTTATACTGGAATCTTAATGCGACTGTTCCCAGCTGGTAAAGTTTTACCCGTCAGTTTAAACCCAGAGGTATGTCTGATGATCATTCACTGGAACACACTGACTTAATGGAACATAATGAAATAGGTCACAATCGGCATTTTCACTGTTTAGACTGCTTTCACAGACTCTGTATGCAAAATCCTTTCCAATGAATATTGGCTGTCTAGAAGTAACCGTGATGATACGGGGTAACTTGTTTAAATGGATTCATGTCATGACAGAAGTCATCTTAAGTAGGCAGATGATCACTTGTGTGACACCGTCTGGATTCTTTGATTTGAGGACTTGTGTCCCACTCGTCTGCCATGTGGTGAACATTCCCTTTAAACCAAGATTCCTTATCAGGACCAGTTTTATAATCCACATTCTTTCAGGTACAGCTTCTATTGTGAGTTAGTGGTGGAAAAACTACTTTCCAATGAATAGCTCAAGGCCTGGGTTTTTGTTGATGAAATTGTTATTACTTGACCAATTTTGAAAATTCAAGAAACCCACAGTCTGATTTTTACTCCTCTATTCAGATTTATGGATTCTATTGGTTGTTATGCCCCTAAAAGAAAATGCAAACACAGAGTTTGGATGCTTTTCAAGCCTTCTATTTAGATGTGATCTGATAAGAAACAGTAAGCACCCTCACTATGTGACCTAGTAAATAGATCGAGTCACTCCAGAGATAAAACTATAGCCCCTTATGTGGTTAGATGTGGGGGGGTACAGCTGACCACAAGACATTGGAGAAATTCAAAAGATTTCACCAAATAGATCCTTATCTCGTCAAAAAAAATGTTTACAGCATGTGTGCTCTGAGATGTGTGCGCATTGCATTTTGCCATCCGTACAAACATCAAAACTACTTGTTTCTTCTTGCACTATAAAAAAGAGCAGCGCGGAACGATGAAATGCGCCCACGAATGCACCGCAAACGGAGTGCTTCTAGGCTTGTTTATTTGTTTCATAAAAATAGCCACTGAAAATGGGAACACGCCATTGCTTTTTTAATAGAAAACTATTTTATTACCAAATTTCATAAAAATCTGTCAAGGAACTTCAGAGAAACAAAGGAAAACAGAAAAAATGAAACTGCCACTATGGGGCACAGCGTTCATTGGATCCGCCTGAAAGACATCGTCATCTGTTGTTAGCTTCATATCAATTACTAAATTTGAAAAAGATCCTGCAGTGAGTTTAGGAGATGCAGCTATAGGCAAACTAAAACAAAATTTACCACTAGAAGGCACCACAGTAGTCGAATTCGTTATCATCAACCATCCTCTTCACACTGAGAGCATATACGACAATTTTCAAAATCATCCTTAGAATAGTTTGGTTGATCGAGGGCTGGACGCCAAAAAACAAGACTCAAAAACAGGAAAAATGGCCACTAGATGGCGCAAAGTACCTTGATTCCATCCGAAAGTGGGAGCATAGCATCATCTCACCAATAAATGCCTATATTACAAACTTTCTGATAATCCATTGAGGACCTTTGAAGATAGAGATAAGCCTAAAAAATTAAAATTGCCACTAGGGGGCACACAAAAAGTCCGAAAGTTGTCATCCATTGTCAACATCATTTTAATACACTTGTTAAATTTAGCAAAGATCTGCAAACAGTTTAGGAGATACAGCCATAGGCGCGAAAAAAACAAAACTGCCACTAGGAGGCACCACAGTAGTCGAAGTCGTCGGAAAATCATCGTCAGCTTCGTAGTAAGAAGATACATGCCAATTTTCACAATCATCCTTAGAGCGGTCTCGTTGATAGAGGGATGGACGCCAAAAAACACACTAAAAAACAGTAAAAATGGCCACTAGGTGGAGGGCTGTTCCAGCAAAATCTGTATGGGAGGGGGGGAAGGCACTTTTATTTTGTACCCACCGCCCATATTTTTTATTTATTTCTCCAACCCATGACCCATAATTCTTTAATTATTTTTAATAGGTTAAAATACAAAATCCAACACTTGCAAACAAATTGCCTCCAGGGGGTCCTGTTAAGAACTTAGATGATAGACAGACAAGAACTAGTTGTATTGTCCAATATTGTCAAAAACTAAAGTAGCCTGTGAGCAATACTTTTGGCAGCCACCAGGTGTCTCTGTTCACCATGTGTCTATAATTTCAATGAACATTTTTTCAATTATAAGGATCTATGAATCTTGAACTGTCTCCACGAACTCTTTTATACTTCTATGTTAAGTGAATATTGGAACTTGTTTATCTTACTCCTCATACCTTATATTTAAAAATCATCAATTTTCTTATATGTGTTAACACCAGTTTAGTGTTGCATAACTTTTCAATTCAATGAGGACTGCAGGCAAACAGTTGGCTCAAATCAAGTTGCCCATGACTTGATTAATGGCTTAGTGAACATATTGCACTCTGTTCACTGGCAATATGGGCTTTTTTGCATTGGGATAAGTTAGGATATATGCCAATTGCATTTTTTTTAGTTTTGGCGGCTGAAGTAACCAACCTGTCAACATCAACAGGTCAAAAAATACCATCCATTTTTAATGCATCACTTCTTACAGGAACAACCACCCATAATTTGTGTTTTTTTCTGAAGACCACCACCCATGAATTTTTATTTCTACTGCCGTCCCCCCCCTACCACACGGATTTTACTGGAACAGCCCGGAGCAAACTATGTCAAGAGGACTTTTGAAGATATAGATGGAGGTAAACGTAAAAAACTAAAATTACCACTAGGGGGCACACCAGTACTCAGATTCGTCCGAAAGTTGTCATCATCCATTGTCAACATCATATAAATACACTTGTTGAATTAAGTACAGATCCTGCTAACAGTTTAGGAGATACAGCCATGGGCACAAAAAAAAAAACTGCCACTAGGAGGTGCCACAGTCGTCAAAATCGTTGAAAAATAATGGTCAGCCGTCCTCTTCATAGCAAAAACATACATGACAATTTCCACAATCATCCTTGGAGCGGTTTGGTTGATAGATGGGTGAACTCCTAAAAACATACTCGAAAACAGTAAAAATGGCCACTAGGTGGCGCAAATCATGTCAAATCTATCTGAAAACAGTACAATTGCGTCATCTCACTAATAGATGCCTACAAGCCAAATTTTATCAAAATACGTTGAAGACCTTTAGTTATAGAGGTAAACATAAAAAACTAAAATTGCCACTAGGGGGCACACCGGTATTCGGATCCGTCCAAAAGTTCGCTCATGCCGTTCCTTCCATGATAGAATCATATGCACAAAATTACATGAACATACGTCAAAGGGTTTTAGAGATAGAGCAGCGGACGCCGGATGGACGGACATCGGACGGACAGACGGAGATGACGGCATAATGCGTCCACATATAAATATGTAGGCGCATAAAAATTTTTTGCTGCACATCATTTTCATGGCCTGACTTGAATATTACAAATCACAAAAAATAGTTTGCCCCTCGATCTTGTAGGCTGAGGGCTACATGAGTTCTCAATTTTAGGGTCAGGACTATACTGCTCAGACTTAGGCCGTTAGGGACTTCGTCCAACAAAGGTCATTCTTACGCAAAACCCCCGTTTTGGTTTTTGCACGATGAAAATACAAACAAACGGAAAACAGTGATTCAGGCAAGCAAAAAACAATCAATATGATTCTTTGAGTGTTGCATTTTTCGAAACTGAGACTGCGGATCGAGGTAGCACCGACCAGAAAGAAATATGCTGTGCACGAGCTTGGAATTCTGCTTAATCTCAAGATTGTGTATGCGTGAACTTGGAATGCACAAGGAAACTTGCCAAGTTCACTCAAATAATCACGTTCATGAAACCCAAACATTAGATTAAGCAGGATACCAAGTAGACAGTGCCACTGTCTCTACTTAGGAGTAGGCCTTAGAGACTGATGCGGCCCATAAGGCCTTCATATCTCCAAGCACGAGTAGTGTAAAAATGGCCAGTTGCCAATTTGGGCTACTGAACGAAGGACTGGTCGAAAACAAGTTCCATTACATGAATATTTGTTTGAGTTCGAAAGAATTAAAGCCATCCACGCCCTCCTGATGTCTCTCTCTGCGCAAAAAGTCCTTATAGCAACATGATTTTGATGGTTTAATCAGTACGAGGAGGCACAATTTGTTGAAAAGCTAATATGGCATATGAAGGTGCTACATGGAAGTATCACCGTTTCTACTGCTAAGTAGAGACGGTGGCAGTGTGGCACATACTAGATTCCAAGTTCACACAACAGTCACAATGCTGAGCATGAACTTGGAATCCTGCTTAATCTCAAGATCGCATATGCGTGAACTTGGAAATGAATATTCTTTAAGGCAAAAAGGTGAAATTTTTGTTCGGTGAAAAGAATTTTGTAATGATTGGCCTCGCGATCAACCATTTTCTCCTTTACCGTAACTTGTGTTGCTGAACTGGAGGAATATGTGAATGGCTAAATCGATAATTGTGGTGAAAATTGATTATTGTTTGGTGAAAGTGCAACAGTGGCACCATAGATATTAGTAAAGAGATTCGCGACTCCGTGAAGTCTCGCGGCCTGACGCAAAAGTACGTGAGCAGGATTCAAAACTTCCGGTCTCATGGCTAAGCATAGTAACGAAGGTGAACTTTGGTTTTTTATTTCGCGCACGTCAAGCAAATTTTTGTGTTTGAACTTAATTTGTTGTGTTTTATGCAAACTAAATCGCGTATGCGAGCCATTCAAGTCGGATTATTGCTACGAAACGTGTCGGAATTAATTTGACAAGTTGTTGTTGATCAGCCCGCCTGCTGGCACAGTTCAATACACGATTCACGAACCGAGGCGTTTGGCCCAATGAAAAGGTTGAGCTAAATGGATAATTCTTTTCACTAGTTGAATTTTCAGTCGTGTACGATGAAATTTAGTTTTACTTTTGTGGTTTTGTATGAATTTTGGCTCGACCTAAATGTACTAGTTTCTCATTCGTCACTACGTCTACAATACATAACATAGGCCTGGCTTAGTATACCAATACATCCAAAATTCAGCAAGAGCGAAATTTTGCCATTTTTCATGATTTTCAGAAGCTCATATATATTAGCATGAAAAGTGGTAGAAAATGAAAAGTATTCCAGCGAAATATTTAAACTTTCTTCTTTATATTTATATCCGTGTCAACAAATGGGGGCATTCATGAATATTTTTAAAAATCGGAAGTACTGCGGCACTTGAGAAGGGGATAAATTTTCAGTTGCTAAATGGCCGTTACCAAACCGATTTTATTGATATGTGTATCCAGGGGCGGATCCAGGATTTTGTGTTAGGGGGACCAGAGCAGAGTATTAGCCAGGATTTTGTCATTCAGACACTGGCACTCCCGCCAAATGGAATCTGGGGGAATTTTAGGGGGGAGGGGTGTAGCCCTCTTGGCACCCCTCTAAATCCACTATTGATGTCAAACTGTTTGCTAAAAATTCTGCCCTAAGTGTACTTTTTTATTGATAAAAGTAGGGAAAATGTATTTTTTTTAATTTAATGCCTTGTCAATTTCTAACCTGGAAAAGACCTGTGAGTGTACTCTCAACGTAACAATTACTATCGTATCCTAATACATTCATCATCAATTTTTTTCACTTCATCTCACCATTTCCATTTAGCAATACTTCCAAAAAAGGTAAATTCAATCATTTTTCAAGAACCATGTTGACCTTTCCAGGGTTAAAACTGAACTCAAATTTGATTGATCAAATGGATTAAACAGAACCAGTCAAAACTTCCCTGAATTGCATAAAGTGACTTAAATTGGTGCAATATTTTCATTAAAACAGTACAGAATACTTTTAAAATTAACTTCAGTTTTGGGAATAGATTCAGTCTATTTTCTTCAAAATTAATTTTGTCACATGTTTTCTACCTTGTGGTGGTACTGTGATCAGTTTCATTTTTAAAAAAATTATTGTCCAGTTTAATTTTGTTTAATTAAAAATGCACACGATCATTTTTATCATATGGTGCGTAACTTAAGATTGTGAAAACATTGATCTCACTTGGGGAAAAAAGAATACTTCATATAACCTCAAAGATTTTTGAATAAATGACGAAATATTATGAAAAAACTAGGTTTCTGGTTTTTGCTAGTTTTGAATTCATTTGTTACACCAATTTTATTTTTAGCATTGTTTTGAAATATTTTGGAACAAAAGAAATAGTTTTCCCGAACCATAGTAATTCTTGAAGTGTTTTGTCGTTTTAAAACTGGTTTGGTGACTATGTCATGTTGTTAACCTACTTGTAAAGGAGTCTCTATCTTGTTTTAGCGACACAGTACGCTATGGATTCCCAAATATAGTTGTCTAAACTAATTTTTTTGTAGCCTGAATTTTTTGGGTGCTATTTGCTGAAAAAAAGGATATTTTGAGGCTGTAAAAATTAAAAAGCTCGACAGCCGCCTTAACAATTTAAAAAATATATATATGAAATGGCATGTCTAAAGCTACCATTTTAGACTATTGAAGTGTTTCTGATGAAATTTGTATTTTGCTTTGCTCTGAAAGCTTTATTTTGTAAAAAATAGTATGCAAAGGGTGTTCTTGTATTCCTTCTCAGAAATGTATGCAACACTTTATGTAATGTTGTTATGTTTTATCCTGTTTGTCATTGTAAAAATCATTCCATTGTATATTCGTGTTGCCATTTTTCACTTAACAATTGTAAAGTAAGGCAGGGGAATCCCAGACCCCTGTTACTTACTCATTGGAACTGGGAAAATAAAGAAATGAACAATGTCTATTTTGCGTGTGCTGTGCTATCTGATAACCAATAAAAATAAGGCTGACAGAACACCTTTCATAACTTGAGTCTTTCCCTCTCATGTTCTCTATTTCAAATTTTGTGGTATTTTGTTTCAGTTGGTGGTTTCATTTCAAGTTATAATATAACTTTTTTCTTCTGCAGGCAGAAATATAACTCTTAAAACTAAATTCCCTTCACTGTGTACAAAGTACAAAAACTTAATTTATAAAAAATAGTTTCCTTTCGAACATTGAATATCTGTTGGCGTCACAAAACCCTAAAGAAAATTCCAGTGCCAACTGGTCATTCCAAATTTTGACTTCTTCAGTTCAATTGCTGGTTATCTCCACTACTCAATAGTGGAACTGATTCTGTTGTGGCAATTAAACATTCACGCTCAACGCGATACTGAAAATTAGCTCAGTTTTTTGTTAAAAAGCCATGGAAGAGTCCTGGGGGAAGAGTTCACTTTCACAAAATCACGTTCCAGATGCAACTCTTTGTTCCTTATTATTTTATAGATATTCTATGCACTTGTGACATTTTGAGGATGTTCAGACACAGAAAGAGAGAAATAGACATTAAGTCTTAATGAGCATGCCCACCTTCATAATCATCAGTATCAATCGTCAAGAAACTGTGGAGAATACGTCAACTCACTCAACATGGAGAGCATAATGTGCTGCTATTGAAAATATTGAGAGTACCTTTTGATTACATTCACGAAGCCCGTTTTGAATGAGCAACAAACAGGGTCATGCTGCACTTGTTTGCGAGACATTCTTGTTACCCCCTCCATTTGTCAGTCTTTGCAGTATTTCACACCTGCTGTGTACCATAGATTGCATATTTTTCTAGCTTTTGCTGTGGTGGTATTACTGTGTCATTTTATTTACACTTGGTGAAACAACTATGTTTCGAACTATCGTTTGTCGTCTCTTGGTCAGTTTCTTTACCAATGTTCTGATAATACGAACGGAATGGAATAAAGATTGTTAACAGCAACAAGTGTCATGTATCGAACCAATTTTGCTTAATCGTAGCTATGTTTAGAAGTTGCCTTACAATGTACTTTTGGCCTATGATAGTAGTGACAGCAAGTTTTTGACACTCATCTTGCAAATGACGTGTCAATGTCAGTTAGCCTTTGGCCCTAACCCCCTGGAACTGGAACAAAGCTGTGTGAATTACCGGCAAATAGTTATTGTGTAACATTGTTACAAATTCATTTTTGGTGGTTAATGCTTGTGCTTATGATTATGAGCTGATTCGTACGGTACTCAATTTAAATAAACACCAATACTAATTTGGTATAACCAAAAATCGGCTGATGCGACACTGTACCGCTACCGGTAAGTGTAAATACGGGAAAATCAGCTGAAGACGTTTCTGGCGTTAATAACTCATAACATGTCTGAATTATCTTGTGAATGATTTAAATGACATGACAGAGAACAGTGTACGCATTTTATTTTTACAAGTCTGAAAAACTCCAAAAAATCGAACAATTCAATATTGATTACTTTACCAAATCTTGAAACGAGGAAACGACCGCTCCATAAAACCGGAAGTTTTCTATCCTGCGTGTGCAGCGCCCTCTCATCGTTAGTGCTTATGTCCCGTGGCCCGCGACATGCGCAACGCGCTCTAACGGGAGTTGGCAGTCCCTATCTATAGTCTATGGTGGCACGATATAGGGTATAGTGAAAATGCGCATTTTAAAATGTGTCGATTATTGAGGGTGAAATCGACACATTTCGTTTCGCGACCAAAACCCGCGGAAACTTCCTAATCCTGCCCGGAGAAACAAAAGTCCGCAAACCTCAAATCTGTCCCGGCTCCGCTCCGCCAGAATGTACCCGTGCGCCCCCTGTCTTCAACTGGCCAGTATGGACATGCACCCCCTGTCTTCCACTGGCCAGGCTCCGACCCGACGGCTACCATGATTCCGCGCTCCGGCACCGATAGTCAGATACACATTTCTTTGTACTCGAAAAAATTTTCAACCCAACGTATCTGAAAGCGACACAAATGGCCAATAATCGAAACATTTCTTGCACATACGCATGGACAGACCGGCCTGCACTAGCGCTCCGCCCTCGCCGACACCGTAGTCCCCGCAGGATGCCGGGCTTGACACCGTGGACCGCCGTCTGGCGAGTTTTCGCAAATAGCTGGGACACTATTAGGACTGTATCTTGCCGGCCTGACCATCGACCCCCCTTCTATGCTTATATTTTCAAAGCACCTTTGAGAAAGCGACACAAATGGCCAATAATCGACACATTTCGTTGGACTTAGGAAATTTTTCAAAGCAACGTTTCTGAAACCGACACAAGGGCCAATAATCGACACATTTTCTCGGAACTTAGAAAATTTCGCACATTTACGCAGGGGACAGACAAGCAGCCGCGTTCGGCACCGCAGACCCCGCAAGCTCCCGGACTTGGCACTCCCGTGGACCGCCATCTGGGGAGTTTTCACAGAGTACCCGGGACACGACTAGGAACTGTATCCCGGCCTGCCGATAGACCCCGCTGTATGCTTACAATACCTTTGTTATATTTTCAAAGCGACACAAATGCCCACTAATCGACACATTTTCTTGGAACTTAGAAAAATTTCGCACATTTAGGCAGGGGACAGACCAGCAGCCTCGCTCCGGCATCGGCACCACACTACCCCGCAAGCTGTCGGACTTCACACTGTGGACCGCCGTCTGGGGAGTTTTCAGAGATACCCGGGACACGACTAGGGATGGAATCCTGGCCTGCCGATAGACCCCGCTGTATGCTTACCCTGTGGACTGCCGTCTGTGGAAACGTATCGGGCTCCAACGGAGCACGGCTGCTGGTCTGTCCCCTGCGTAAATGTGTGAAAATGTGTCGATTATTGGCCATTGAGGTCGCTTTCTTAAAGGTGCTTTGAAAATAATAACCAAGGTAAGCATACAGCGGGGTCTATCGACAGGCCGGGATACAGTCC
>NMRA01000410.1:89976-137082 GCA_002633005.1 Phoronis australis | reverse complement strand
CGTCGGCGACGCACATTTCTTATTGGGAAAGCCAGATTTTCAAAAATTAATCGCTCAGACCATTTGAGTCTCATTTACCTGCAATTATACTGTTATCAAATGACCGAGCCAGCATTGTTGAAACTACGACCGCTCATCGAAATAATGTACACCCACGAAATTCGGACACTAGCGGAAACCCAAATTTGGAGGTCCGCCAAACTCGAACACCACAAAATGATATTTCGCGAGATTCGTCCAAGAATGAATTTTTTCTATCGGAATTAATTTTCAATGTCCGAAAATCACGCGACTTTACCGTAGAGGCAAACGTAAAAAACTAAAATTGCCACTACGGGGCACACCGGTAGTCAGATCCGTCCGAAAGTTGTCGTCATCTATTGTCAACATCACATAAATACACTTGTTGAATTTAGTAAAGATCCTGCTAACAGTTTAGGAGATACAGCCATGGGCGCAAAAAAACAAAACTGCCACTAGGAGGCGCCAAAGTCGTCGAAATTGTCACAAAAATCATCATCAGCTGTCCTCTTCATAGTAAGAACATACATGCCAATTTCCACAATCATCCATTCCTTGGAGTGGTTTTGTTGATAGAGGAGTGGATGCCTAAAAACATATTCGAAAACAGTAAAAATGGCGACTAGGTGGCGCAAATTACGTCGAATCTATCTGAAAACGATAAGATAGCATCACCTCACTAATAGATGCCTACATGCCACATTTTATGAAAATACGTTGAAGACCTTTGAAGTTATAGAGGTAAGCATAAAAAACTAAAATTGCCACTAGGGGGCACACCGGTAGTCGGAGCCGTCCAAAAGTTCGCTCATACTGTCCCATCCATGATAGGATCATATGTACAAAATTACATGAACATACGTCAAAGTGTTTTAGAGATAGAGCAGCGGGCGCTGGACGGACGGACAGAAGGATGTACAAAGATGACGGCATTATGCGCCCACATATTTATATGTGGGCGCATAAAAATTTTTTGCTGCACACCATTTTTATGGCCTGACTTGAATATTGCAAATCACAAAAAATAGTCTGTCCCTCGATCTCGTAGGCTGAGGGCTACATGAGTTCTCCTCAATTTTAGGGTCCGGACTATACTGCTCAGACTTAGGCCGTTAGGGACTTCGTCCAACAAAGGCTTCGTCCAACAAAGGTCATTCTGATGCAAAACACCTGTTTTGGTTTTTGCACGATGAAAATAAAGACGAACAGAAAACAGTGATTCAGGCAAGCAAAGAACAATCAGTATGTTTCTTTGAGTGTTGCATTTTTAGAATCTGAGACTGCGGATCGAGGTAGCACTAACCAGAAAGGAATGCTGTGCACGAGCTTGGAATTCTGCTTAAGCTCAAGATTGTGTATACGTTAACTTGGAATACACAAGGAAACTTGGCAAGTTCACTCAAATAATCACGTTAATGAAACGCAACCTTGAGATTAAGCAGGATACCAAGTAGACAGTGCCACTGTCTCTACTTAGGAGTAGGCCTTAGGAGATGGTGATGCTCTCATAGGGCCTTTATATCTCCTAGCACGAGTAGTGGAAAAATGACCAGTTGCCGATTTGGGCAACTGAACGAAGGACTGGTCGAAAACAAGTTCGATTACATGAATATTTGTTTGAGCTGGAAAGAATTAAAGACATCCACACCCTCCTGGTGTCTCTCTCTGCGCAAAAGGTCCTTATAGCAACATATTTTGATGGTTTTAATCAGTGCGAGGCATAATTTGTTGAAAAGCTTACAGCATATGAAGGTGCTGTGGAAGTATCACTGTTTCTACTGCTAAGTAAACACGGTGGCAGTGTGGCACAGTTTAGATTCTAAGGTCACACAACAGTCACAATGCTGAGCGTGAACTTGGAATCCTGCTTAATCTCGATCAAGATTGCGTATGCGGTGATTCTTTAAGGCAAAAAGGTGAAATTTTTGTTCGGCGAAAAGAATTTTTTTAATAATTGGCCTCGCGATCAACCATTTTCTCCTTTACCGTAACTTGTGTCGCTGAACCGGAGGAATATGTGAATGGCTAAATCGATTATTGTTTGGTGAAACTGATCGCCCGTAGTTGAAAAAGTTGGTTAAAATTGACATTATTTTATTCAAATGTAACTTGATTTAGTGCAGTGCAAATTTTTATGAACATGAACGTAATCATTTGACTGAACTTGTGAAGTTGCCTCACGTATTCCAAGTTCACGCAACACTCACTTCCGCTTAATCTTGAGATTAAGCAAGATTCCAAGTTCACGTACACTGCAGCAACAACACCAATTTCAAGTTGCTTTGACTTTGGAGTCGGACTGTAAAGCATATCCAAAACCAACGTTTGCTCTAAAAATGAACCAATGCGCTAGGAAACATTAAGTAACCTAGTCTTCCGTCAAATTATCAATCACACAACAAAAGATACGAGGGTCACCAAAGCAGCAGCACACTGTTCAACACAACTTCTCCACTCACTTCGATCTCTCTTCTCTTGTAAGTGGGCGCCAGGTGGCGCTTTTCTCTTTCACTTTTTCATAAACAAATTTATGGTTTAACATGAATCTAAAGTCAAATGAAACTTCTTGATGTGCCATCATAATCAACGAGACTTTGTTTAATACTTAGGTAAGAGGGTACGACTACAACAGTATTGCCACACGTATATTTTTTATGACAGTTGCGACCGGTCATCATTGAGTGGTCAATTCCAAGATGGCTTCTAAGCGACGTGTCTTTTATGTTCACTGCATATTTTTTGGAATTTTATTTAACTTGTTCATTCCAAATACAGTTGAGGCACAGAAAAACGGTGGCATAAACGGAGGGGGCGAGTCTGTTGACGACAAATCCAGAATAGGTAACAGAATTCCTGGGAATCAACCGCAGAAAGTACTGAGCAATCCAAACAAGGCAGACAAGTCCGAGAATCCACAAGCACAGTCGGCGAACCTCAAGTTTGCAGAGGGACCGAAATTGCCTCCTGGAGAACCGCTTGTACGGAAAAAAAATCCCAGTTTTAGCAATCAAGGTGGTAACCGAGCTCCTCCACCTGTTAGCCCAGCCAAGTTCAGGATCTCCGATCATCCAAGTTGTGTGCATGCAGTTGCAAAGTTTTGTTCAAAAGTTAAATCTAATAATTTTGCAGTTCTTGACTGTTTACAGAATGATCCAGAAGTAAGTAGCTATTTGAGAAGTTGACTGTTTCGTCAAAAATTCTTCTCAGTCAGATGCGCTGATTAAATTTTACCTTATTCAAGTGATAAATGTTGTTATTCTCAAGTTCTATACTTGCCATTAGCATTGTTTTTCCCTGTTTGCATGATACAAAGAGAAGCCCTACTCCTGTTTCATCAGTTTTGAATTTGTTGATTTGTATTTGAAGTATGGTATGGGTGTCATCTTTTTTATGACCATAGGCGATAATGTCACCCATGGGTTCGGTAGTTGGCCAACCTGAACACTGCCCTCTCTGATGCAGCATTGGGTAACTTGCCAACTGGCAAATTTCCCAAATCGTCAAACAGGAACAGAAGTCGTCAAACCTTGTTGGCAAGAGCCGAAAATGAAATAAACGAAATACCTGAAGTGAAAAGCTTATAAACCTTGCGAATATGCACCATGCCCCACATGCTTTTTGAAGGTCCATTTCCCCTTTTGGGCCCTATATCATGCGTGTAAGCCCACCTCGTGGGGCAGACGGACATGATTGGGCCATTCCGGCGACGTGAAATTTTTACAAGGTTATCAAACAAAATCTTAGGTCACGTAGGCAACCTGCGGTCTGTCAAATTGAGCCCTAATTATTCCTGACCAATAGTTTGACGGATACTTCTTTGTTTTATTAATCGTAATGTAATTCATTTAAGTATTCTATTACATGCTTACCAGCTGTTTGGGTACTAGTAAGGTAATCAAGGTTACCACTCCTCGTTGATACTTTTAAGAGGAAAAGCATTGAACGCACCGAAAATACAGTATGTGCAATAATTTGCAAATGTAGTACAGCACATAACTTGCACAAATCTAAGAAATTTGTTAAGCCACATCATATTTTCTATCATAACTTATAGGAGTACCCAATTAGTGCGTTCTGGTTGACCACATAAAACGCTCTGGTTGGTCAACTGTTGGACTACATCAGTTGACCTATGTGGGCGTTCTTATCAATGGCATTCAAAGTTAAATGATTTAGAACTCAAAAGTGTGGTGGTTATTCTTCAAGAAATCTGTCTCATTTCAAATGCACAAACATTTGTCATTGAAGGCGTGCAAAATCTAGGAGAGTTGCTGAAGAAAGTAAGAACTTTCATCACTGTATTTTTACCTCAAAGTGAAAACATACAGCTGCTTTTGCAGTCAAAAATCTATCACTGTTAAAAATGCAAGGGTCTTAGATTAGTGCTTAGCACAGCTGTGATCAGTTTCGCCCATATGACACAGTAGAGTGGGTGACACGTTGCTTATTACAACTGATGTTTTCAGTCAATTGGTGTTCACTTCAGTTATAGTTTGTTACTACTGGATATGTTGTCTGTATTCTTATCCACACCACCATTGTACTAGTAGGCTAGAGGTTGCTACAAATACTCCAGTAGATTTTAGAAATGATCTTATTACATATTACAACCTCAAAGTGACTTTAGGAAGTCATCGCGAGCATTCTTACTGCAAATTCATGAAAGGGCCACCCGGCCACTGCTCATTTCGTTTTAAAGCTAAGTTTCATTGGCTTTCCAGATGAGGTTCTCGCGCATGATTTTGAGACTGACCTTACAGTCTTTACGAAATTGGTATTCTAAGTCACAGAGGAAGACTTTCAGTTATAGTGTTTGAATTTAAGTCGATTTCTGTACTTGGAGCATAACTGGCTTTAGCAACTGTGCTCAAGGTATTCTTGGCCATAATCGAACATACCCATGTGTTCGAAATTGATCAAGATCTTTCTCATTAGCAAAAACAGCGGGGCCAGCTGTGAATTTTTTGCATGTGGAGAAGTAAATCATGCTGGTAGCTGTGTTGACAACTTGATGACAACCTCTGTATGATAGATTCATGAATATAGATTACTTAGTATAATTCCAGAAAAGCATAGTTGGTTCTGCTCTGCAATTTAGAAAATCGAGTCAGTGGTACTGTATAGTTTTAGTTGTTTGCTTTTTCAAAAAAGAAATTTCAGCAAATCACAGCGTTTCAAATCTTGCTTATTATATGCCATTGTGCAGCTGTTAAACAAACACGAGCCCTCGGCCGAGATTGATGATGCGGTTCAGCGTTTTTTTTTTTTTAATCTGTGCACAGGTCTCATTTAAGTTAATTTTGCTTTTTTGGCCTAATCACAGTTTTAATCTTGATAATCCATGAAAATTATTAATGTATTCATCGTTTCTCATTCTCCTGAATGCATTTGGTAAGCTAAACTCTGTTCTTTGTTTAAATTAGTGCCTCCAGACATTTGCTCACCGTATTCGTTATTAATTGTGTCAGATTACTGGGATATGCTCCTTCATCTCATTTGTTCTGCTTCTTAATGCAAATAACCTTCAAGCATGTTCTTTTGTGCAGTCCACCATATATTGTTCCCCCAGATAATATCAACTGGATGCTGATGTTCTGTACTTGTGTGACTTATAGTTTGTCCCTTGTCCGCCCGTATACCTTATCTCTTATTATTGTGTTATGCATCGGATTTCAATTTATGCAGGTTGTAGTTTTCAAATTTTGGAAAGCCATGTATAGCAGTAATTAGTCAAATGAAAATTAACTTGAGTAAATCATTTAGCTTGATGCTGGAAATTTAGTTCTTCAGAAAAGAAATTCGTTCGCATGTTTTGTAATTGTGTAAAATTAGGATTCCTTATTCACAGTTTTTAAAATCCTGTGTATTGCAAGCAACACAGATCATGTTGTTTATGGTGATCCTGTGTTTTGCTAAAACTCATAGAATTATGTACCGGTACATGCTGTTAAAATAAAATTTTTAGAAGCTCAAAGATCCGCATCTTCAGGCTTCGAAAGATATGGTAAGAGTCACCAATTGTGGAGAAAATTAATTGTCAATATTGTCTTTTGTCATTTTCAGGGTCTTCTAACATTGTTGTGAGTGGTCACAGTTTTTAAAACTTTGTTTGTGGTTATGCAGCTGTATTACTAAACTTGACCATGAACAAGCATTCATGCTGCATATGTTGAATGGAAAAATGATAGAATTTCACTTGTCAGCCATATGGAGTCCTAAATTAGTGAGATTTTACTGTATAAATTCTCCTGTAAGCATGTAATTTTTTAGAAAGATATCGACCCTTATAGATGTTGCTTTAATCTGTTAAGTGTGTGGAAACAAGCTGAAAACAAATGAATAACCTACGATGTGGGAATGGACTAGTATAGGCTAGCTTACATGTTTCAAACTTTGTCTAGCTGCTACTTATCACTAAAGAGGTCACCGCCGTTCTGTGTTGCAGTAAATAATCCAATATCGGATTGAAAGTTCCATTTCATGCTCACAAAAGTTTTAGGTAATTTATAAAATTTCCGCATCTAGGAGGTACACTTTACAACTGGATATGACCGGATTATGATTGGTGAAAAACAATGATTGTCTAGATTTATGTTTATGTTCAAATATCTTTGGGTCCAGGCTCTCTCATAATTATCACCTTGCTTAATGTAGAATCCTGCTTTATGTAAATGGTTGCAAAATTATATTCATAAATTAATTTAGATTTCCATGTGTTTCTGGATTAACTTGAATTCTTATTTTCTTTCAGACGTATGATGAAATTGGTGACAGCTGTCAGAATGTGAGTATGACCGTACTAGGGTTAAGGTGTTGGATTTTGTATGGGGTGCATTTGCCCTTGTAAAGTCAGTGCCCTCGCTCACTATAGAGGAAAGATACTTGTGCCTTGTGAATGTGAATCCTCTTCAAATGTGGCCCCAAAATTGAGGCATCGAGGGTTCTGTAAAAGGGAAAGTATGCACAGCTTTCTAAAATCAATGCATCTGGTTGACTGACACTAAGAATATTCAGTTTGGGTGGTCAGAATTGTCTGCTGGTTAATTACAGTATTAGACGAGAAGGTGTGGTTATATTTACAAACTACTTATGAAACTTTAGCGCTTTGGAGTTAATAGTCAAAACTATGCACAAGTCAAATTACTACATTTTTCTCCATTGCCACCAATGTTGTCACTCACATTTGTAAAGTGCCCAGTGTCAATGCATATCCTGAGTATTCCACTTGTCATCGATGATTATTTATATTTTTGGTTTTTCAGGTGCTATGGGATTACAAGAAGAACCTGACAATGGATGATCGTTTTCAGTATGCTTCACAAGAAGTTTGCAAGAACACGCTAGCCTTACCCGAGGTAAACTACATTTTCTTTTTATGTCTGAGTATTGATTATTCGAATTTGCTTTGACAACTGCCTGCTATCATGCAAATGTAAGAAAAATACGGTAAAGTCGCGTGATTTTCGGACACTGAAAATTAATTCCAATAGAAAAAATTCATTCTTGGACGAATCTCGCGAAATATCATTTTGTGGTGTCCGAATTTGGCGGCCCTCCAAATTTGGGTTTCCGCTAGTGTCCGAATTTCGTGGGTGTACATTATTTCGATGAGCGGTCGTAGTATCAACAATGCTGGCTCGGTCATTTAATAGCAGTATAATTGCAGGTAAATGAGACTCAAATGGTCCGAGCGATTAATTTTTGAAAATCTGGCTTTCCCAATAAGAAATGTGCGTCGTCGACGCACAAANACCAAATAACGGTCGGATTAACAAGAGCTGCTTTGTATTTGCCAGGTATCTGTTGAGAAGTGTAAAAACTCAGCTCGCATTCGTTGGAAATTCCAGGTCGCATTTTGCGACTTTATACGAGCTGACAAAAATCTCAGCTCGCATTTCCAAATTTCAGGTCGCAAATGCGACCTGCAGCTCGTTATGTCGAGCCCTGATATCCTGAGTATTCCACTTGCCATCGATGATTATTTATACTTTTTGGTTTTCAGGTGCTATGGGATTACAAGAAGAACCTGACAATGGATGATCGTTTTCAGTATGCTTCACAAGAAGTTTGCAAGAACACGCTAGCCTTACCCGAGGTAAACTACATGTTCTTTTTATGCCTGAGTATTGATTATTCGAATTTGCTTTGACAACTGCCAGCTATCATGCAAATGTAAGAAAAATACAAGCCTTGTGATACATTTTAGTGTGAAGCTAACTGAAGCTGTTATCCTTACTCTAAAGTAGTATGCATCATTGTTCATAATGCAAGATTCATAGTTGCTAGTAATAAACAAAAATGCAATTGGGCCTTTTACTCTCCCAGAAACGATCTTAAAATCTTTCTATACCACGACTTGTTTTCTGTTACGAAGAGGAACTTGCGAAACCTCAGCGTGTTGGAAGATCGTCGATTTCATTTCCGGTTGGCCAACGCTGAAGTAGTAAAAGTACAGGTTCCCGATTATGGTGAAGAGTCATTTTTTCATGTTGATTAGTGTTCCCTTGAAATTCATTTACTGTCCATCAAGTTATAGAAAGTGGCGTAAATGGCCAAGCACAAGGCTCACATCTTGGTTCTGCATTCATCCCCTTTGAGCAAACACAAATGGCCAACATTGACTGTGATCAATAGCAATTAAGAGGTTGTGTTTGCTCTATAGAAGTGAATGCAGAAAGAAAATGCTTGTTGTGCCATCCATGTCACATTCGTGTATATGGTACAGTAATTAAACGTGGAACAATGCATCTCCAAAACAACCCAGGATTCACGCTTTTGATAAATGTAGCATCCAAGATGGTTACCTTCTTCCATTTTAAAGTCACAGTTCCACCAGTTATGCCATCCCAAAAATCAAATCAAAACTAAGGCACTTATCCCAACAAAAGTGATACTGGAATTTTTTTTTCTACAACGGTAAGACTTCATTTCCTTTGCCACAAAGACTATTCAGGCCATTAATGAGTCGACAATGCCTCAGAAAATTTAACTGCTTCATTTCAGTCAGACATCGTTTTTCAACTTCAACTGAATGTTGAAAGCAAAGCTATGGTGACACGGAAAACCTGTGTGATTTACAGTAATTGTTCACCTCTTAGGACACAGTATGACTGACATAGTAACATTTCTTAACAAAATGAGCGTAAGACAATTCAAAAACGGCACTTGGTAAATATTTTGTCATCCGTAACATTGTGGGACATAAGTGAAGAATCACCATAGTTAGCATATTTTTTGATTTGAGAATGAAGTGGAAGGAAAACGCATCTTAAAATCCTCTACAGTAGGTATGTTGACTCATCGGAGACGTTTCTGTTTTTAAGTTTGCTGAATGTAAAGACAACAAGTATAAAGGGCACGTTGTCGCCTGCCTGGTCGGGAAAAAGATGAACGTGACTAAGGACAGGAACTGCCAACAGTTCCTGAACAAGATGGCGTCCATCATCTTCAGCGACTATCGTCTTCTGTCACCATTCATCACAAAGTGTGAAAAAGACGTTAAATTGAGGAATTGTGGCCGTTTGGATGTTAATGATAAGGTATTATTTTTACGTGGGAAATTTTTACAGGTCTTGGGTTTTTAGAATTTTGTCAGCAAGTGTTTGAGCGGGCGAACTTAGTTTGTTCTCACATTTATTCTGTACTGTACATGCAAGTCTGTATGTTCAGGCCTATGTGCTTCTACTGGAATCTGCTCCGATGCTTGAACTCAGCTATTTTCGTTTAAGTATGCGCAGGATTCAAATTCGATCGACAAAATCATGAGCTCAAGGTTCCCAAAGAACTGGTGAACATGCGACCTTCAAGTGAGGTGTTAGGACTGGCATTAGCAGAAACCAAAGGAATGTACGATTTGGACATTGACAAGAGCTTCAACAATTTTTTTGTGTCCAGCGGACACATGCGTGCTCCATCACGATAATATAAATTACACCATATTGCAAAAACGCCCTCAAGTTTGAACACTACATAAAACGTGCAAATAAAACCACGAAACAAGTTCATCAGCTTACTAGTGAAGGGATGAGATGCAGCAGGGTGGATATGTTGTCAATTGACAAATATGCTCTTTGTTTAAAAATACTAAGAATCCAGTCTGTATTAAGTGCCTCCATCTGCAGGCGTACAGACTTACCAATGCATTCATACATGCCACTATTTTCCAGAGCGTACATCAGCAAGGGAGGACTGTGGCTTGTCTTGAAAAGCATTACAGTGAATTGGAAAAGGAATGTCAACTCGCCGTGCTGCGTGTTGCTGAACTGCAGGCCAACGACTACAACTTGGACAGGCCGCTCTATTATGCCTGTCGAGAGGACCGCGAACTGTTCTGTAAGGACACAAAGGCTGGCAACGGCAAAGTGTTCAAGTGTCTCTACAAACACAAGATGAATGAGAAAATGAGCACTGAGGTATAGTCAGTTTCGCTGTGTGTAAGGTGCTGGCTTGCTACGTTAAAATCTCTTTTTGCAGATATGTTTTTGCATTAAAAAACGAGCACAACTTTTGAAACAATGAACTGTTTGTCGTGTATGCAACTTATCACCATTCACGGTATATATTACCATTGCAGCAAGTATTTGCATAATTATTTAACTTCAGTAAGGAACTTTTCTATTGATTAACTGGATCTTTTCACTACTGCTAGCACATCGTCCCTCAACGAAACACCTTAGATAATTCTGAGAATTGGTGGTCAAATCACTACGTGTATTTTAAAAACTGTTTCAAAGGTAAGTAACTAGGAAAAGTAACATCTGAACACAATTTCAACACGCTAATGTGCTAAAAAGTTAGAATTTTCAATGTTTGGTCTTTACGCGAAAATCTGAAAATTTACTGAAAATCTGCAAATTTGGTGTCCTAAATGCTCAAATACAGTTTTGTTGGTACAAATTTCTGTAAATGAGAAAATAGAACACCACTTGTATGCCATGCTTTGTCCTAAGTTAGTGAACATTTCCAGACCAGACAGCTCAGGCTGAGAGGCGAAATGCCTGTGGTTTTGCTGAACTTAGTGCTTGTAAACTTTCAAGTGAGATACACTGATATGCGTCTATTTGTTTTAAGCTGTTTCAAATGAAGTAAAATATGCTGGTGAGATTAAAATCAAAAATTAAATTCTAAGCCTTAAGTGAAGTGGAGTGGAATGCAGTAATATAGGATTTTTACTGTTTGCCTAATTAGAAAAAGAAGTTGAGTCACTGTGACTCACTGAGATAAAAATGTAGCATGTCCACTAATTTCCACTCATTTGAATGTACAAGTCAATGCATCTGATCAACTCAGTGTTGTTGTAGCTATTATTACCATAGATATGTGAATTGCCTTGGTTTAATGTTACAGTGTATGGAAAAGCTAACTGCAAGGCAGACATTGATTCAAGAAGACTACAAAGTTAGTTACACATTTCTGGACACCTGCAAACAGGACATCCGCAACTATGGTTGCAACAAGCTAGGCTCTGCGCAGCCTGCCTTCAAACAGGGTCGCATGGCAGCTGCTTTGGTCTGTCTTGAAAAGGCTGTGGAAAGAGGTAGGCATACTTTTTCTGGATTCTGTTTCTGTCATGTCTTTTATCGTTGATTTGAGGCATCACTACAAATATCTTGTTTGGTTTCAACTCCAGACATCAGTGGTTTCCAAGTCCAGGTGTCGGTCTAGTCCATTGTTAAGTGTTTGCACAGTCTTTTGTCCTGCATTATGTCTCGCACACTATGGTGAATACAATAAGGTGGACACGTCCATCCTGATTGAAATTCTGGTCGACAAACTTATCCAATTACATCATTATTGGGTAATTTTTAATGGATCTTATTTCATGAAGTAAATAATCCCAGCCTAACATTTCAGGAGAAATTCAGTTTCAGAAGCCAAATATTTTCAAAAATCACTCGAATTAATGTATGATATTGCAATTTATTTCAGACTGGAGTCATTGCTTATTCGGTAATTTCCCTGTTCCACTAAAGGGAAATTAGAACAATGCTCGTAATAAGGAGAATTGATGATGCCAGTGTTTGTTGTACTAATCTATTGACGAAGTGCAAGATGCTGTGAAATGGGCCAAGCTTCTATTATGCCTGCTTGAGTAGCCCGGTTTGCATTCAGGTGGTGAATAAAGAAGAATGTGCCTTTAATTTTCATTTTGAAATTCCGTGCCTTGTTTTGCAGGTCACCAAATCCAACCCCAGTGTCGTCAAGAGATCCAGGACTGGCAGAAGAGTTTGTTGGAAGACTACCAAATCAGTCCTCACATTGTCAGTGAATGTCACACGGAAATCTCTAAGCACTGCAAGGGAATGCAGCGCAATGGCAAGACGCTGCATTGTCTCATGGCACTGGCCAGGCCAAGCAAAAACAAGTTTGCCGAAGGCACACTCATATCGAGCAATTGCAAAGCCGAGGTGGGCACTGTTCGTTTTGATAAAAATAGCCTTTGGCATTGTGATCAGGTTCTTCTGCAGTAGTCCAGAAGACTGGGGTCAAGTGTGTAATGGTCAGTTGACCCGCACACACTGAAATCTACAGATCAATCGGAACATCTCTGGGTTTAACAGCTTGTATGTCATAGGGCATTTAAACATGTTGACCTTCATAAATATTTAGGCAGGGATTCCTATTACTTCTGGCTTATAGTAGAAGTAGACAGGACACGTAGGTAATTTAAACACATCACCCTCATTGGTTGTGTTGGTGTGCAATGCATTCTAGTGTTGTTACAAGACGTGAATGTTTCAGTAGACCCACGCTGAACCCTACGGTGTGGAACTCTGAAACATTTTGATGCGCTAGTGGTGCAGGTCACACTTCCAAAAAATAATTCTTGAAAAGGGGCTGTCAAACCCTTGCAGTGTCATAACTAGTTGGTTGCTAAGTTATAGTTTCATTTACAAACCACAAGTCCTTCAAGGGAGTGTTAACTGTGTGCCCTGTCTTCATTCACTTCAGCTTATGGAGCTGATAGACGAGGCCGATCCAGATAGTGATTTCTCCATTGACCCAGCTATTGCTGAAGCGTGCGGCGATGTGGCCAGACGTATTTGTAAAGAGGAGCAAGGAACTGGCGAGTGAGTAGTATGAATGTGGGCCATAAATGACTATGACAAGCAGTTGCATCAAACATTTCCGAAAGGGAATCTACATTATTCCCTAAATCTTTTGCACATGTGTGGACTTTGTTTACTCACCAATGTTATTTTTCTATATCACTTTATCGCCAGTATGAGCTTCTCTTTTACATTTTTAATGTTAGATCTGGAGGCGTGAGTCCTTATTTAAATGAAAGGATGTATAGACTTGGTCCTTAAATTAGGGGCGTGTCATGGAAAGGTCCCTATTTATTTTCAGAAATATTAAGATTTTGATGCAGGTTACACTCCCTGTATACTTCAGAGCTTAAAGTTGACTTAGTAATTTAATGAATATAAAATAACATAGGAAATGATAAATGATTGCTAGCACAAATTTAGGGAACATAGTTGAGACTGGGACTGTTTCATGCAACCTGCCAAGGACAGTGACTCCTTAAAGGAGAGGGTCTGTGCCAGTGTTCACAGACAACAACTGCAAGGTCCCGTACTATGATTCAGACAACTTAAATCTGAGAGAGTTGTCAGAGAGTCTATCTGGATTAAAGCCAAGAACCCCTCTTTGAGTAAACACGGAGGAGTCAGATTTAAGTTGCCTGACTCATTAGCCAGAACCTTGCAGTTGATCACTGGCAAAGGGAACTAGTCTGTCATCACTCCTCAGTAGGAGGAGCCAGGTGGCTACGCAATGTCAAATAAATAATGCCTTTCCTCTTCCGAAAGAATTTGATCGAACACATTCATCCCTCAGTAATCCTGTTTGTCTTCCAGTCTCGAATGCTAGTTTATTGTTGGCACATTTAAATCTTGCCAGAGTTGAGCGGTACTTTTTATTTGCAGTCATTTAACATAGCTTTCAACAATCAAGTCATTTTTCTACACCCTGTGTGTATCCAGTTAACTCATAGATGACAAACAAATCTTCCTATCACTCTTGTCTGTGAACACGCATTTGCATTATTTGTTGTCTATCAAATTAGCACTCAACTCTACAGTGTTTCTCTATGTGTATAGGGGATTGTAAATTGTCTCAATTTGACCCTGAGGTTTGACTAGGGCTTTACTGCAGATACAAGTACTGACCTACTGCATGGCAACTTCATGTTAACTTTCAAATTCGATGTAAATCGATAAGTCATTTTTCAAATCGATCTCAAGTTAAGCTTGGTGGTCATTCGTCCAGAACTTTTAAGCACTGAGAAGTTTATTTCTTGACAAAGTTCATTCACACAGCTGCTTTGGAGCACTCATGTTTACTGTTCTCTGTTTTCAGAGGTCTTGCCTGTCTGATGGATAACCTTGACAACAAGGAAATGAATGACGAGTGTGTAGAGGTACTGTTGGATGTACAGTACTTCATGGCCAGAGAGTTCAGGTAAGCTGTTGTCTGTATCTATGTAACTAGCCATGCATGACGGGCAGCCTCTGGTTGAGCATCTGCGCTTGTCAAAAGTGTTTGGAGCGGACTCTCTTATGTACGTGTAAGGCAGGTGCCCATTGAAATCAGCTGATCACAGTTTATTTACATGGTCCCGTGACCCATTTAATGTCAGATTGATATTGGTAAAGAATCGAATTCTGCAGACTTTCCACTCTCTGAAAATAAATACTTTTGCAGAGTTGAGACTCCATAGTTTATTACATATTTGGCTCAATACACATTCTTGTCGATGAAGTCCTACGTAGACTAAAGTGTTCTTGTCTACACGATGATATATTTTTGTGGTTTTGTGTCTCAAACAGATTGGACAAGAAGCTGTACCGCCAGTGCCGTAAAGATGCCATTGCCTTGGGATGTCTTCACGAAGATGACTTTGATGAGCAGAAGCCTACTGCAGAACGTGGTCCTCTAGTCCTTTCGTGTCTCCATAATAAAGCCAAAGATAAGGTTAATAGTTTTTGATTTGGTTCAGTGTTCTGGTTATGATTATAATGTTATGCCTTTTAAAGTCAAATTTTTCTGATTTATGTTGCCGTCTGCACAGACTTTTGTTAACACTCTAAAGTGACACCTAGGGTACTTTTGCGAAAGTCTTGCAACATTTTAGATGGCTGTACCAAATTATTCAGAAACCATTCTAAGTTTCGAGTCTACAGAAAGCAGCATTTCTATTGGATGGTTTCTATTCTTGGTTACAGAAGTTGTCCTCCCGCCAATGTTTAGCAGAAGTCCGCCGTGTTATGCGTGAACGAACTGCTAGCATTGACCTTGAACCAGAGATTGAGGACGCTTGCATGAAAGATCTTGCCATGTACTGCTCTGGGGATGAACATCAAGAGAAAGGCGCTGTGAGTTAATACTCTTTACTCACCATAACACATTTAATTAAAAGCCCGTCAAATTTCTAATCTAAATGACTAATAGATATCTTGTTATTGGAGGTTCCTGTTAGCCACATTTGCATTAAAGATTTCAGTAAATAGTCCTTAAATTGGGCTTAGTAAGCCACGTTTTCATGAATGTTAAGGAAAATGTCCCCATTTCTGAAACAATTGTGGCTAACTAACCACTGCAGTTCTCCCCGGTGGCTAAACTTGACCCAAGCATTTTTCTGAGGAATGGATTGACATCATTCACTTTCTCTCTGCATTCTAAAGTTAACAACTACAGTTTGGCAGTTTGAGATCTTAAGTGATTATTCGACTAGTCTTGTCATTTTCTTTTGCAACATGTGTTGAAGTGTACCAGTGATGATTCATCAATGTGGTGTGTAACTACTTCAGTGCCATTTTACACTGCTGTACTTGTTGAACATTTGCCTTTATTCACTGCAAACTGTTGATCTCTTTCCTTTATTCACTGCAAACTGTTGATCTCTTTCCTTTATTCACTGCAAACTGTTAATCTCTTTCCTTTATTCACTGCAAACTGTTGAACTCTTTCCTTTATTCACTGTAAACTGTTGATCTCTTTCCTTTATGCACACTGTTGCAGGAGATGGAGTGCCTGGAAGAAAACTTGGAAAAGCTGACCGAGGTATGTCGGACAAAAGTTGGCGAGTTCATCACCGACGAGGACGAAGATCCAGTGTTGGACAGGAAGTTGATGTCGGCGTGCATGCCTATGTTGGAGAAATTCTGCAAGGTGCGTCATAACACTTCAATTTGAATACAGGTGCCATTTCGTATAAGCTCTGAAACGAGCAGTGTAGACAAAGTTGACACTTGTAAACGGTCCATACTTTTTATTTTTTATGCGCCAAAAGTTATCAGACCATCACAATGAGCTGTTGTGACAGGTCGATCTAGTTACTGTAATGGTGAATGCTTCTTGCATTTGGCTGTCTTGATTCCACTTGCTCTCAGCTGACAAGACGAGGAATTCCAGGTCATTTTGCCTGACTAGTTTTGACTTGTACTGTATGTGGGATCATTTTACCGTTATCTCTGTATAAGTGTTGTACATCAGACGTTCGCTGCTGTATCTTCTAAACATTGATAGACTTTTATGAAATTTGACAAAGATGTTAATATTGAGATGATAAAGAATTCTTCTCTATCTGCATCCCTTAGACAGTGGTCATTGTTATATCAAGCTTTGATTTTGGCGTCTGTCTTTGTGTTGGCCAAACCGTTTGTATAATGAAGGATCATGAAATTTCAGAAAATAAATGTATTCGAATTCGGTTGACCATGGCTGATGTTGATTTTTGGACGAATCTGAATTCTGTGGTGCCCCCTAGTATTAATTTCATTATTTTGTCTTTGCCTCAATATTTACCCAGTTCTGTGATGGAACTTCATGAAATTTGGTTTTTGTATGTTTCAAATAAGCAGGGCTTAACTGCAGCACATTTCGGGATGATTTGGGCTACAGTGGCATCCCTTTGTGGCAATTCAGGTTTTCTTTGCGTATGCCTCATCCACCAAATTCCTTGGTATATCTTCATGAATTCTGGCAAATAACTTTGATTCTATGAAGGAAGCGATGAAACCTACCCAGTTTTTTCATGAATTTTACGTACTTTGTGCTCCCTAGTGCCCATATTTTATTACTTTTGTGTCTTTAGGCACCCACCTTGCTATTCTTCAAACTGGTTAATGAATGATAATGAAAGTTGGGAGATGTTCATGTTGAGAGAATACCCGACATTGATTTCCTTACAGATCCACTGTGTCATCCAGCTAGCATTAGCATTTGTTATCTGTACTGATTATTTGTCAGAGTTATCTCCACATTTTATCACTTGTGGTATTTTCAAATGAAAAGTTATGACATCTGGTAAGTTTAGGCATCAAAAGCAATGACAAGTGATGATTTCTGGTTTTTATGACTGTGCTTCTTTTTTTCTGTGTCTCATACTCTTAAATTCATTTTAGGCTGAACTATTTTTTCATTAGTCACGTGAAATGGGATTTTCCCAGCATGTTGTTTGGCAGATCTTGGTAAGCCGACTTGTGTTCAAGCTGGTCACGCAACCTGGTGGCTGGTATATTATTGCATTTAAGTTTGCCTTGTTTTTCTCTAGAACAAGCTAGAGGGCGCTGAGCCAGAAGACATAATGGAGTGTCTGATTGATCACAAGAATGACCCGGCTATGGACAATAAATGTGCGTGTGGAATTGAGCATCATCAGCTGGTAAGACAGTGATTGACAGGATTTCACGGTATAGATTTGCTGTGACACTGAACTTCCCTTTTTGCACACTTTAAGTAGCGTGCAATGCTGATTGGGTCAAACTGAAGTTGCCAACTTCAAACTCGAATAAACCAAGTTGGTAGCAGTTAATCAGTCAATCAATTATATTCCGACGATGGTTTTAGCATGAGTAGTTCGCGATGCTAAATCGGCGAATATGACTTCCATCCCCAAATAGATGGTTCAATGGTAAAATATGAGTTAAAAGACAAGTTACTGAACGGCGGTAGGTGACGTAAAGTTTGTAAGACCTCATGTTGGTTTTCCGCATTCAAGGCAAAAGACCTTGAGAAGGTCATGCAACAAAGAGGCGAGTTGTCTCACTTCCCCTGCTCAGTTAGGAAACCTGTGAGTGGTCAGCAGTTATCATGGTATGGAATGCTTTGAAACCAGCATTTTCAGGATTTCCATGTTTATGCTGTACTTAAAGGGGCAGTATCACTGTAAGTTCCTGCTCAATTTAACCATCGGTAGTAATGTGTCCTTGATGAACTGAGATTTTTAATAATTCCTGGTTTTGCAGATCACGTCGAAGGACTTCACGTTCAGTTACAAATTCAAGAAAGCTTGCAAGGATCCAGCCACGAGACACTGCAAGTCTAAGAAGCAGCTCACCAATAAGTATGCACTCTTTGTAAAAAGAAAACATAACTTTTTCACACTAGCTGGTAACTATTGTCAGCACATGACAGTTTAATCAGACAAAATAAAGTTTTCCCGTTACAACAGCTAAGTCTGTTAACAGGGAGAATGAGTAGTTATCATTATTTTAGCATTAAAAAGCTAACTACAGAACGACTTAGCTACTTTTCGGCATGTAATTCCCTTTCATTGTGGGTCATGGCAATGAGTCTGACAATGAATTTGACATCCACTCAGTCATCATGACAGGGATTTCTGGATAATTTGGTCTAATTACTTTTGGCGTGTAATGTATTATACCATTTTCTTCACGGTTCGTTTTGAAGTTCCTCTGGAAAGGTCATGGAGTGTTTTTGTCATGGAAAAGTCATTTAACGTAATGAATTGTTGTGTTTAAGTCATGGATTTTTCTGTGTTGCAGAATAGTCATTTCTGAGCTAAAAGTTTGTAAATATCTTGTCGGATTTGCAAATTTGTTTGAACACCATGTTATTATATAGGTGATATGATGCCCAATACTACTTGTATTTGTCACACATTTAATGCTGTTCATTTGTGTCAGGGCGGAAGTGGTTTACTGTCTGAGCGAGTTGGTCTTCAACGACACTATAATGGACCGACCGCATCGAATTCCTATCAACTGCCGGAAACAGCTCAAGTATGAGTTACTAACAGAGGTAAGTCTTTTGGTAGGTCATAATGCTTCAGCCATTTCCTATCAATTGTATGGGTCTTGGTTTTAGTTGGATCATTGATAATTTCATGTGGGCATACTGTGCTGTGGAATGAGGTACACTATCAAAATATCATTTTTGATGCAGTTGTCTTTCGTTGTATTTCTTTTTCAATTATTTTCAGTTGACCAGGATCATAGCCGTTTTCATATTTATACACTGTGCTCCGTGATGAAGCACTCTGTCTTGGTAACAATTGGGAGTCGTACTTCATGTGCTCACACTGTACTTTTAGATGAGGCACCCTGTTGTGGTAACAATTTGAAGTCGTATTTCATATGCACACACTGTGCTCTGTGATGAGGCACTGTGTCTTAGTAACAATTTGAAGTCATATTTCGCATGTTTTTGTTTTTTATTATTTAAAAGTCATTCTTTGCGAGTTGATAATAAATGTTTCACTCTTGACTACATGTTCATCGTATCAGCGATTTGGTGCATACCCTGGTACATAAATTCGCGTGAGGTGGAAAATGATAAGATTTTAATCTGTACTTTAAAGTATTGAGACTCTCAGTTAAGACTTAAATCACGCAGCTCATTATTCCTTCCTCACCTTCCCTATGCTTTCTCCACTTGTCTCCTCCCCTTCCACTGTTAATTCTTTGTCTGCCTCCTTCCAGTCTAAATTTGTTTGTATTCTCCACTTTCTCTCCCCCCTTCCAGTGTTCACTCTATTTCTCCCCTTCCTTCCAGTGTTCATCTGTATGCTTTCCACAACATGTCTCCTCCCCTTCCAGTGTTCATTCACCCACAATGGAGACTAGACATTCCTTTGTCAACTGCCACACTCCCTCCCCCTCTCTCCCGTTCTGTCATGCCTCCTCTTCCCTCCGCCCTTCTTTTTTCATCATTCCACAATAACACTTCTTGTTTAGAGGGACATAATCAATTTTACGGCTGAAAAACTCTTTTTTGAGATTATTTCTTGGATGGGATGTACTTTGTGAAGTTACTGGTTTTGACCAGAGATGTTAAACAACATAATCTGTTGTGTTTCTGTTGTCTGCCAAACATTTGCTGAAATCGAGGCCGTTGACTTTACCAGTCAAATTTGCTTAAAATGCTCCACCATTTATCAAGTGAAATTTAACTCCAGCAGCAGAATGCTAGATTGTGGCTGCAGGGTTGCAGGTTCAATTTGGCGATGAGGTTGACCGCATGAAATCTTGTTTTCTGCCACTTCACTTGTGTCCCTCTAAGATTTTGCGTCAGTGTTATTTCTGCTCTTTACATTTTCAGGGTGAAGCCGTAAACCTCGATGCCAAGCTGATGGAGAACTGTGATATGGATATTCAGAAATTTTGTGGCGACATGGTGAATGAAGGTGCTGAAAATGGAGAGGTAACACATTTTAATGCTCTGGTGTGCTGATTGCTATTACAACTTTTTATCTTTTAGTCCTTCACAATACAAAAGGATACAGTATTGATGTCTCTTCTTAAATGTTGTTGTATGTACCTATCAGTCAGTAATTTGAGGTGCGCTCATTAACGCTAGTCACGGATCCCTTGTGGTGAGAAATCGTGCGTGTAATGGTATTCTGGATGTTAACTTATCGTTGTCTCTTACGACTCTACATTTCAACATATCCTGTCTAATAACAGTTATTGTCCAGTTGGGTGTTAATTGCGCAAAATGCAGCTTATTTCCTTTGTAAGCGTCATCAATACAGTTAGTTGTACTAATTCTCTGCCCTGTTTTCTAGGTGGAACACTGTCTGAAGAAGAACCAGAGGAAACTGTCAGATAAATGTCACGTACACATTTTCAAGAAAGAGGTAATTTGGGAGAGTTCAAATTTGATCAACAAAATGGTAATGCCTTAGGTGACTGCAAGACTGCAAAATGTCCGACCTTTAGGTGTCAAATGGGACCAGCTTCAACAGAAAAGGAAGAAATGCTTGTTTGTCTGCTATTAGCAGATGGGGAAACACGCCAAGGACAATTTGAAATATGACTGCTATATATTGCGAACACTATAGCTGAGACAAATGCTCATTTTACTAGTGATAAGCAGGTGGGACATCATGGGAAGAACCGCGTCAATTTTGCGTGTCACCAAGACATGCGTGTACTTTAAACTTTATGCCTGGTTTAAATAATGTGTTATTGTCGTAAAAACGCTGTCAAATTTCAACTGTCATTCATTTGGTAAATGATATCGGGGACCTGAGACCTAAGCAAATGCTATTATTGGCTTAGGGATAGGGGAAATTGTCTGGCTAGAGGAGAATCTGTTGCAGTCTGTCCTCTGGTGGTTGTGCTTTCAGTAGCTTTAACAAAAATGGAGAAACACTTGTTTGTGTGAACACACACATATGCCTAGACTTGTTAATTTTTTGTCTGCTTGACAAGTAGCTGGCCGATCAAGTTTTCAAATTGTTGCAAAATATTGGTCTTTAGTTGACTTATTAACTTTGTTTTAAGGATCTCGGAAGAGCTTTGACTGTTAATAGTTTAAAGCATGCTGTTTTCTGGCAGTTTGAACAGATTTCAAATTAAGTGATGCCAAATTATCCTCATGCCTTCAAACTGTGGCTAGCATTTAAGTTAGTAGTTAGTTCTTTTCGCACTGCTGTTAACAATCACATCTTTTTGATGGTGCTTATTGTCATTCTTTGCTAAAGTCTATCCACCCAGTTATGCTCATTAGCACTTCTTTAACTCTCCAGCCCAACATAATCAAGGGTGGGAAACACAAGGGTCCAGGTTCTAATCTCTCAACTCTGACTCGACTCAAAATCAAAACTTAACCAGTTATGCTATATGATTCAAGTACAAATTTCTAAGTTCGCTCAAGGCATGCCATGAAATTGGTCAATTTTCAAGTTTAGAGATTAGGCGGGCCCTGGCATTAGTCTGATCGCGTGTTTTGTTGGAATTTCTACTGATTGAATCCAGACAATAACACGTCTATTTTCCTACTGATAGCTATGTTTGGGTGTGCTTAACACTCGTATCATTTAATCAAGATATTCAAAAATCAGGTGATAGCCATGAAGCAGAGTGCACCAGTCCTGAACATGGGCGTTCAGAATTGAACAAACCATTCAAAATTATAGGCTGGACTTGTAGCTGAACAGACAAATGTACAACATTGAATTAAATTTCGTTTCCAGTCATCCCACGGCATTTGCATACCCTTGTCTCATATGGCAATCATGGCCCTGACTGTGTGTACATGGGTGGAACTTTGCTCAATGGTGTTCCTGTGTGTATGCACATGCTCATTAAGTCTGATGTAATGTCTCTTTTTTGCTACATAGAGGCTGGAGGTGAATGTGGTAGGCGGTGATTACACGTTGATGCATACCTGTAAGACGATGATCAAGGTAAGACACGTGTATCCCATATGTTTAGCGCACTTTGAGCAAGGTTGGTGAAGCTGAATTCTTCATCGTCCCATTAGATATTTTTCTCCATGCTTGAATTTCTTTTGCTCCTCACTTGAAAGGACTTCTGATGAGTAATGTGAATTAAACTTGACAAAATATCTGGAACAGCTTGTTGGGCCAGTGGCCTTTATCAGCATTGAATTCTAAGTTTGGATAACATTACTCTGCAAGGTTGATAAAGTTTCTGGTTAGTAACATAATTGGAACTGATTGTCTGTAGTGATTTCCCTCATCAAGCATGGTGGTATCCTTTTGGTGTGTGACTACATAGCTTGTGCAGTGTAGTCAGTGCAGTGAAGTACAGCCATCTGCCTCGCTGCTTTCAAGGTTATGTGTGGAACCTTCAATATGGTAGGCCCAGAATATCGGCCAAGCTTGAATGATATTGGTGAAGCTTGAATAAGTTTGTGTGCAAATACTGCTGTTAAGGATTATTGGTACAATAATGATAAGTGTGACACCACTGCAACTCTGTGTTCCAGCTGCACTGCTCGCATGAGGATGCTTCTGGCATGATCCCGTGCCTGAAACAGTTTATGCACTCCGATGGTTTTGACCCCAAGTGTCGCAAGGTCGTGGACGAGAAGCTGATCCTTCAACACTCTGACTTCCGGCTGAACCCGGCACTGCACAAAGCCTGCCGCCTGGACGTACCCAAGTTCTGTCGCAAAGAGATAACCGACCATGTTTCCAAGGGTCAGAAGACGTCAACGAAAGAACTAGAAGGAGTTGTGATTGCCTGTCTGAAGAAGCAGTTTGTTAGGAAAGAAAGTGTAAGTTGATACGTTATGTGGTTGTTTGTACGTCTTTCACTTCACCATAATACATCACAGACTGTTGGCTTGACATGTTAGCAGACATATGTACACTGTAATACATCACAGACTGTTGGCAAGCCTTGGTGCAAAGTTTTTTACTAAATATACAGCTTTGCGCCGATGTGGGTAAAAAACTGACTAAAGAAAATGTGGCAATAAATTAGTGTCACTAAAAACTTCACTCTTCCTTGAGTAAACTAAATTATTAACCAGTGTTGGAAAAATTGGTGTTCTACAGTTATTCTGCTGTTAAAGTTGTGGAGTGATCTTTTGCATCAGCTTTCGGCACCATGAAATATTGCGTCACTTATTGGCCAGTTTCTTTTTTCGCCAATTCTTCAATCAACTGTTGTTCTTTCACGAGGTTGCATAAACGTCGCAACAAATTATCGGAATTGACTGGTTTCACTTCATTATAAGCTGTCTTCATCTCCTGATGTACATGTTGATGCAAGTTTCACTGCGAGGTGACAAGTAAAACTACCCGGGCTGTGTGCAGTTTGGAGGTCTGTCTGAGCTCAACACACTGTGGTACCTAGCTGTATTTTGACGATAGTCTTCGTACAACCAGCTGGCTGGCTAACTGTTCACTTAACATGTTAGCAGACAGGTACACTATAATACATCACAGACTACTGACTAGACATGTTGTCAGACATGTACACTATAATACATCACAGACTACTGACTAGACATTTATGCAGCTTTTGTTTCTGGTCTTGAATGTTTTAATTCATTTAGCTGATGGTGTAATTGTGTGCATTTTGTTGAACATGATAGGTAAACGTATAATGATTTGTTGAAAATGTAAGTGTAACAAGTGAAACTGCATTCACGCACTAGGCTCTAATTTTGATTTGCACTGGTTCTAGCTGAGCTCATTCACACATTGACAAGTTATAAGACTGTTCAATAGTCAGGATGTCTCATTGATGGTCTCAAGAACTAGTAAAAATTCATTCTTTTGATAGCGTCACGAGGAAACTCCATTGCTTTCCTTGCAGTCTGATTGTTGATGGCTGTAATATAAAACTAAAATTATTGTGTATTCATTTATTACACAACTACTTATACTTTTGTTCTCTGATATAGTGTGGAATGTCGCTTTCTATTCAGGTAAAAAGAAGCTTGTTTAATAAGAGAAAACAAATCAGAGGAAAAGAAGCATCGGTGGTTTTGAATAACACAAATATAGACAGATCCCTCGAGTGTATCATGTCATATGAACATCGGGAGAGTAATGTTGCCTTTGGGTAGTATTGCTCTTCTTCCGTACATATGACCTAATATCACCCTCGACTAGAGTGGGCCATACATGTATTATAAACTAACCTGTCAGCAGAATACTTTGTGTAGTCCGGTGAGCTGTCATCTGTGTCCAACTCTTCCTGTAGAGATTGTCGCCAGAGTGTCATCGTCAAGTGAGTGTTGTCATGCAAGAGGCTCAGCTGGACTACAGGAGAGACCCCGTGTTGGCTGCGAAGTGTGATAAGGAGGTATGAGTTGGAAGCCTTTTGCTTCTTGTCAATGAAATTACTGATGCCTAGCAGTTTTGTGGTAAATTTCTGCAAATGGAGTCATCTATAAGTAACCGTGGGCCTGTACTGTAGTAGAAATACTGAGATGGGATGGACTCATCTATAGATAACTGTGGACCTGTATTCTAGAAGAAATACTAAGACGGGATGTGGACTCATCTACAAGTAATTGTGGGCCTGTACTGTAGTAGAAATACTGAGAAGGGATGGACTCATCTATAGATAACTGTGGACCTGTATTCTAGAAGAAATACTAAGACGGGATGTGGACTCATCTATAAGTAATTGTGGGCCTGTACTGAAGTAGAAATACTGAGAAGGGATGGACTCATCTATAAGTAATTGTGGGCCTGTACTGTAGTAGAAATTCTAAGAAGGGAAGGACTCATCTATAAGTAACCATGGGCCTGTACTGTAGTAGATACAAAGAAGGGGTAATTGCCCTGGTTATGTATATATGTTGGCACATTCTTTTTCATTTTTAAGGTCCAACTAGGTTTTTTGATGAATTTATGTTCCTGCCCATGCTGCATTGAAAGTTTTTGGTCACTTTGTGAATTTCAAACTAGAGGAGGGGTCAAATCTCTGATCTCAAATCTGACATTATTTTTACATTTTTCTTGTGGACAACCTCAAGGTACGGATATTTAGTTGTATGCTCAAGTTAATAGTTTATGGAGATGAGTTCCTAGTACAAGTTCTCATTTGAGGTCTCCTAGTCCGAATTAGTGACTTAAGAGTTGAGTAAGATATTTTGAGAAAACTACTGCAAAAGGCTTTAAAATATAGATTTTGAATTCAGCTTTGAATTTATACCTTTAATGTTGGGGGCATCAAGTGTGAACTAAGATTAGACATTCATGCAACATTCACCTCACGTTAGCTTTGGTAGAAAAGAAACATCAAAATTTAATTTGAAGTTCAAGTTTGGAGATTAGACCCCAAGTCCTGGTGTGTTTTTATTTTATTTTTTTAGTGCAAACATAATTTGGATATTGCAATTGTGGCTACAATGTCGTTCACTTAGAGATTGTTTGATCGCTTGCAGATTAAAGAGTTCTGCAGCGAAAGCATGGAAAGGGTAAAAGAGGACGGAGAGGATGAAGGCGGAGTGGAGGAATGTCTCAAGCAAAACATTCAGAAGATTCAACCACAGTCCATATGCTTGCCTGTGAGTTTGCTGTATGCAAAGCATGTATTTCCTGTGACATGATGACATTCTGTGATAAAGCTTGGTTGCCTGAAATTGTGTGACATTTTGAAAATTCTGTAACAGAGTGTGAGAAATTTGCTGCTAAGTAAGCTTTTAGTGGTTTTTGTTCAACTCTCAGTTATTTTGTGCTGCATCGAAGTAGGTGTTCCTTTTTTCACAAACTGTAAAATTTCAGGATTCATTGTTATCGCTGACAAATATAGTGTTTTGCATATGTGACGAAAAGAAAATCGATGCGACTTATACACACAAAAAGCACCAAAAACTGTGACAAGTGGGTCTTCCCTGTGAGATGTGACAGATTATGTCTTCCCAGTAAACACAAATCCATTCCCTCTGTGGCCAACCTCTCTGTCAACTGCATTAACTGAGACAATTATGAAACACGTCTTAAGTTGTTCCTCACCCACGTTACAAGATTTGTAGACTTGGGAAAAACTGACTGTCCTCTCTTGAGACTTCACGTGTATTCCGTAGAGGCGAGAATCTTGCATAAACACTAGAACACATGAGTTATCGCCATGCATTGCAAGTGAAACACAGGATTACTCTAGCTTCCTTAATGAGATTGTTGCATCTACGAAACTCTATCCTGGTTCATCCCGTAAAATGACCTTCCATGTGGACCCAACTTACTGAGTCGCGTCTTGTCGTACTCGAAAGACATTACCCCTGTGTTTGGGAGGTTGTTCCCATGTTTAAGTGTAATGGGTTTTTAGACATACAGACATTTTTGAAAAACATCAGATTGTATTTTGGGCAAATTTTCACTTGTTTTGATGAAAAATAGTATCTGCTATTGAGACATCAAAAATGCATTTATTACAACAGCTGAAGTGTTTAAAGGGACTAGACATATTTTTTCCCATAAAATGAGTTTCACCCTTTCTCCCATAAATGATTCTCAATGCCAATCAGTGATCCCTGGCCTTCATTAATTACATGTACAACATCACTGAGGAAGTTATTTGACACAAAAATAATATTTAATAAAAAATGCAGTTTTTTGGTTTTTCAGAAGCCAGACCATCATGAATAATCTGAAAGTTTCTCAGTCCAAACAACCCTGCAATATTCACCTACTCATGGTGCCCGTACATTTATTTTTGAGCCCTGTTTTCACCATATACTCATTATTCTTAGAGAAATCTATGTTTTATTGCCGGGTCTCCATGGAGCGGAATGTAAAAATCGGCTTATTTGCTCAATCCAGTTCTCTACCACTCCAGTGCACTTGTGTTACGTATGTCCATTTTGAAATCTTGGACTTCTGTATACTGTAGGTGAAGAATTACAAAATTACCATAATGTAGTCACGCATTTGTGTTAACATGTTCAGTCTGGAGTAAGCCTGTGTGTATTTGGTGAAATGCAAGGTAGAAACAATGCGCATTTTGCCAGTTGTATTTCTTTAAGGTAGTTGCGTCCATACTTTGTTCAGACGAGGGCAGCCTGTTGCTCTAAAATATCTCACAACATTGTGACCTTTTTTAACTCCTGCCATTCAGGAAAGGTAAAAGGTGTAGGGGTTTTTTTTGTAGTCGATGTGTAGAGAATCCTATACGAGTCTCAGGTTTATGACATGGGCAAAACCTCTTGGAAATTTTGTCAAAATCCCGAGGCTTGCTGTAAGGCGTATGGATTTCTACTCTGCACTACTTTGTGATTCGCCCATGTAATATTAAAAAAATTACATACTCGGTGTTATTAACCAGTCGTGTCGTCACACATTCCAGGTCATGTGAGAAATTTTAGCTTGTTCGTTGCCATAGGTGTAAATCTAATCAGAGATGTGGCCAAAAAACATCCCTTAACGAAAACGGACCTTGGTAGAAACACAGAAAACAGCAACTGTTGACAATTTTGTAATGTCATTAACTAAGGAGTCGGTGAGTGTACCATGTTGTTACTTATTGCAGGAAGTCATTCGGTTGTTCGTTGAGGGACGGGCTGATGTTCACGTGGATCCCCATTTGTATGACGCTTGTAGTGTGGATCTGAAGAATTACTGTGCAGACATACCTAAGGGCCTGGGTCGACGTACGTATCACTTCGTTAGCTAGTAATATTGGCTGTGGAGTGTTTAAAACCACTGTAAACCACTGTCTGTGGTGTCAGAAACAACTTGTTGACAGCTCCTCCAGACCCAACACTATCCTGTACTTATCCATTGCTTCAACTGAAATTGGTCGCAGTAAATGCCTGAAATTCCCCTGACGGCCATACAGCCTTGGCAACTAAAACTAAACCTGGTGCGATGAGCAGACTTCATGAGCTAGGTCATTAGTAATTAGGAACTGTCTCTTCTCAAACCTAGACATCAATATCACATGCAGTACTCACCAAAAGTGTAGAAACAAAATGACTGAATCCCCGTGGTGTCGGTTGGACCGAAGCACAATTCATCATCATAGCGGCCTATCCCCATGACCGAGAATGAAAAAGAATTAACTGGAAAGTTAAAGGTTGCTAAGCCATTCTGTGGTTATAAGTTAGCTACCATTGTAGTCATTACCAAATATTTTTGCTGTTATCAGAATAAGCCGTCATGATAGGAAACGGTATTTTGTCCGATTAATATTGTCTTGTACTGTATATAATTAGTTTAGAACCTGTTTTTCAGAAATGTCTTGCTTGCTGTCGGCTCTTGATGATAATACGATAAGACTAACCAATGCTTGCAACAGGGAGCTGACGAAACGACGTGAACTATGGGCCTTTGCCGCAAAGGTAGAGTACTTGGTTGCTTTGAGTTACATTTTATGGGAGCTGCTTGATGTATGTCTTGTTACGCCATTTATTTCTTAGGAGTGGATAGACATATCATTTGGGAGCTAAAGTTCTTTGAGACTTATGTTCCCGAAGACATGGGCACTTTTAAGGAAGTTAGAGGTGGGTGCTAAACTGAGTAAGGGCAAATTAGGAAGTTTTTGGGGTGGGCGTTGAACTAAATGTGGGTGTTAACTCCGATGTTCAGATATTTTTCTTTCTAGCTCTACATTGTATTTTTCATAATGAATATTTATAAAATGGAAGGAGTATGTTCAGCATGTGGGTGATTTCTTGGGGACGAAACAAAACATCAGTGAAAATATGTTATTAACATATAAATTTTCTGAAACCTTGTTCTGTGTGCGTTTGCTACAGGTTGCACCCGCGGGAACATTCGACATATTTGACATGATCCTGGCTTCACCCTCACGCAATTCTTTCCTGGGCTTGGTCTTCGCTGTCATCGCTGTCGTTCTCATCATTGGTTTATTCTGTGGCAGAGTGACGAAACGTGTTTCTGCGGCAACTAAGAACAAGTAAACATCTTCCCCGTATGGGTGCCAGAGGGTGGTTTTAACAGAACCACCCTTTAGACGTTGTATAAAGCATTGAGTATTTAACTTGTTGATAATCCAGCGAGTATCATACAGTTCATTGTTGCCTTGGGTTGTGGGTGTACAGTTGTTTGTGTTTTGGTGTGTATTCGAGGTCCAGCCAGGGGACATAACAGTCTCCACTGTATTCCCGTCTTGTGGTGGAAACCAATTTATTTTTCTAATTCAGGCATCTCATCTCATGTGGAACAAAATAGGGTTGAATTGATATTTCAGTTTAACAAAATATGGCAATACATATATAATAATCACCGGCGGGGAACAGTTTATGACTGTTAGTTTAAGTGACTTGTAAAGTGGCTTAACTGTTGTTATGGTTTGTAACAAACTTGTGGCGATATTGTTTGAAGAAATGTTCGATTTTATTTTTTGCGCTTTGTTATTTCTCACTTGACTAGATGTCAAAAGCAATACAAATGAAGAGCAGCTGTTGACAATAAGTTATTATGACTAGACTGATATTGTGAGAAATAACGGTTTCGTATCTGCTCTTCAACTCTCTCCTTTACTTAAATGTTTGTCTAGGTGTGCGACACGCTTGTATGTTCTTGGTGTTAGCTATTGACCTGATAACTTTTTTGTACGAGTCTTTTTTGAAGATTTTTCCTGCAAATTCTTTATTAAAGTGAACAACACCGATAATTCGGCAATTTTTGCTTTCGTGGAATAAGTTCTCAAGATTCTGGAAAACATACACAAAAAGACTCGTGAGCTGGCCTAACGTATTGCTACAAAATTCCCTTGTACTTGTCTGTCGTGTTTACTGTGTCTTTAGAGAAGACTGCAAAGGCAATAAATACTTGGTATTCTTGTAGACTTAAAACTCGTTGCGCTTTTAATTTCATTGCATGGTATTTTAATCTTAGACATATGCTTTATTGTATGGATTGTTTATACAAAGAACCGTCACAGTACATAGATTATTTTGAAACAATCCTGAAGCTTACTCAGTAAAGTGTTATAAAACCACTTATCCAACTCACAATATGGCTTAATGAGGTGAATTACTTTATTTCTCAAGTTTCCTCATCAGTTAAATGCGAAGAAAGTCACACTTCACTCTTAGAATGATTGTTCCTATGCCAGAAAACGATGCTTTGTAAAATTTGAACTAAAATTGATTGTCAATTTTGACATTTGTTTCTGTGACAAATAACAGGAGACTTTGTTTTTGAATAGGTAGTGAAGCCAATGAATATGTGTTTGGTAAAATCTCACCAATTTTGGACTAAAATAATAGGCTTTCAATAATGTTAAGAATGCCCATATTTTCTCAAAACATTGTCTGGTGGTAGCTGTGGTATAGGACTTCAAAATGATAAAAAGATTTGTTAGGTGCTGCACATCTTTGAAAAAATAAAAGAAATTCACTTATCTGCCTTATTGGGTCCTAATTTTGTGAGACTTTACCATGTAGTTTCTATTGTGAACTATTGTAACGTGATGCTAGCTACATGCATTCTGAAGAATCGTGTGGCATCAGTTTTCCCACCTCAGCCAGCTGGTCATTTGTTGGTAGTTAGTGTGTTAGTAGAACTTAGTTTATGGCCAACTGCACTCAAGGACTAAATGCCTGTTCAGTGGACTGATCACAGCGCACTCTGGTGCTGCATGGCAATTGTGTCACAAGTTTTCTGTGGACTTGAAGTAGTGACCTGTAGGTTGTGCCAAAAGCTATTAAGCCAAACCAGGCTGTGCTCTTTTCAAGGCTCCACTTGACTGAGGAGTCCTTTTTTCCTAAGTTCACAAATGCTGTGTTACTGACAATGCATAATACTTATACGGTATAAATTGGGATAGTCTCTATAATTTGGAACTTTGAAATTCAAGCCAAAATTAAATTGTCCTCACTCTGAAGATTTTGGTGTGGGTAATTTGGACTTTCATCATATTTCTCAATTGTCGGACACGGCGTTTTGTATCGACAGAGTCCAAGATAAAATCATTGAAAATAGCTGCTGACACAAAGTTTGTGTTGTAATTCTTGAATTTGGGATGGCCAATATTAGCTTTTTTGGTACAAGCGTTAAACTTATTAGCTAAATTATTTTTCACTGACCCAAACTGGATGATGTTTACCGTAATTGACAAATTTGTTCTTCACCTTGTTACAAAAAGTGTTGTCATTTCTGTTGTTATCACTGAAGATAGCTTACTTGTTTTAAAGCTTTTATCCAGTAAATATGCCTTTGCACAGATGGCGTTTGCCAATTGTTTCTTGTTAACAAATTTGTGGTCTTTGTGTTTTGTACGTACTCATTGTCGCTGCTGGTGTATGGCACGTTTTTGTATATTGTATTTTATTATTTTGTATTCACTTATGCTGTAGCTGTACTGATCTGCATGCGCTATTACTTAATTAACACAAAGTGTACAGTCTTGGGAGGGCACGACCTTGAAATTTTGGTAGGCACGCTTTAAGAATATCCTAGAAAATAGCTCATAAGGGATTGTAAAAAATGAAATGTGGAACCTTGTTATGCCCGTTTCTCATACTGTTGCCCCTCAATACCAAAACATTTGAAAGCATGCTGTACGCATGTATTTGATGCTGTTCAATGTCGCTTACATTACTCCTCGGAGATGTGTTCACGCGTTAGATTTGTTGTTGTATATCACTGCTGATAGTGAATGAATTTTTGGCTTTTGAAAGGACAGTGCTTTTGTTCCATGTCCATTTGACTGTGCTTCAGCTTCACATCCCCTGGTGTTAAGTGTTATTCCAGGCAATGCTTAATATTCATGGGTGGAAATGATATGTTACAATTGTGGTGGTGTTTGAATTGTTGTTTGAAGGCGAACCATGTTCAGTTACCATGCCAGTCAGTTCAAGGTGGTACATGCTAGACTTGGGCGAAATCAATGTCAATACGTCAGTTTTACCCGTACATTGTAAGTTTTGAAAGTCAAGAATTTCTCAAAACATTGTCTACTGGTAGTTATGGTGTATAACTTGAAAATGACTAAAACATTTGGTGCTACGTAAATTTTTTAAAATGAAATTCAGAATTTCACTTGTCCATCATTTTGTCTCTTAAATCATACCACATTGTGAACTGATGTTACAAAACAAACGTGCCAGCAACATGTTGACATTTTTGTTTTTGGATTTCAGTTGTTTCAGTGGTGCAATTCGAACCAAATCAAAGCTAGCACTTGAGTTACTGTACTTGTATTATCCTACTAAGTTGTGTATTGCATTTCTGTCAGCCTGATGTGAAATACCTCCTGATAAGTTTATGTGAGATTGTTGTCAAGAGACTTATTTTCACACTGTGACTGGCTGAGAATAAAACTTCTGTATCTACTAGTACTTTGTAATGTACATTTGAAGTGTTATGTTGTGATGGTTGTTTTGAAGTGTTATATTCTTTAATGATTAAGTATTAACTAATTACGTCAAAATTTATGCATGAATACCACTTTAGTAGGTAATTCACCCAGTTTGTATGTGCTAAATGCTGTCCCAATTATACTTATTAGTGGTAGTCACACTCTGTTCTTTGCACTGAATTCTAGTATGTACAGTTGGTTATAATTGAAACTCTCATATTTAATGAAATTTTACAAAACTTGAAAACCATTTTACTATGATTAAATCGTTTCACTTAGGTAACAATTTTTGTTATCTTCTGTATTTCACAGTAGGTGTCACTCTGTGAAAACACTGCCCTTTGTTGGTTGACCTGAAGCTGTTGCTAGGGTAAACAAAAGAACAGTCTTTGTCTATTCATTAACGTGTTTGTTATTGTTTTCTGTGCAAATAGTTCACGGCAATGTCAAACAACGTTACAATCATTGTACATTGTAGTTCAGTTTAATAACATCAATGTGTAAACGGAGAATCATTTTCAAAGAGTAACACTTGCTGAATATGCTTTCCCACACTGGGAATCACTTGTGCAGCTGACACAGGTCATGCATAGCTAAATAAGCTTGGACGTATGTGAATGCATACTTTCCGTTGTAAATGCTAAAAAGTGTAATCATTAAGCCATGGTTCAGATGTGAAAACTACTGTGCATACCATGGTCATCTTTTAAAACCTGTTTTTGCTTCATCTTACTGTTTATAGTAAGTTTTTACAAGCATGAGGCTACAGGTAGAAACACTATGGAACACAATTTAGCCAACTTTTTGCAAGTCTGGTTTTAGATTTGGTACTTGCAGTGCACAATGAAATGAATACACAGCGCACTACATCGGTATGCAGACATGATCTAGGCTGTCGTAACCTGCCGCATTGACAGACATATGTACATACTATACAAGGTCAATGGTCATGCATAAATGACATTTACTGAATGTTGATTTTTAAGTTGAATAATTAAATGTCAGGCTTCTATACGTTAGGATGGGAAATACTTGTGAAGATCACGTGAATAGAACATAGGACTTTTAGGTATATTTTCAGAACATTTTACATTTCTTTGAAACTTCCATGTGGCTATTAAATCTGTGCAGCGGCATCTAGCATGTGTGTGAACTGTCTTCCAAGTAGATGGCTTCAGCAAAATTCACAAGTCTGTTCTGAAGTTGGAATTTTTAAGATTTAGGTGTTTTTAAAGTTTGGAAACTTCTCACTGTCAGTTCACAATTCTGCCACTCAATCCAAGATGTATGTCTAAAATCAATTGTTCCCAGATACTACACTATAGACTTGTTGTAAAATGTTTATTAACTAATAATGTATGTACAGATACAAAATACATGAAATGGTCATGCTTCTTGTAATTACAACTTGATAACAAATAAGACAAGAACAAAAACATTGGCAAATATAAAGTGAGATGATGTTATGACAAATATTGCAACTGCCCCCTTTTTCAAAATAGGTCGAGTAACTCTGAGCTCGTTTCGAAGCATGTTATGCGTAAATTAAGTTATGTAAAACATTCGTAACCAGCTCAGAATTGCGGTGCCACCACATTGCGATTGAAGAAGGGCTCCGAGCAATTTCAGATGACGAATCTAAGACATGAAAACAAAAATGTGTCCTATAGTCTTCTAATAAACCAACAAGTGTTGAATTAGGTCAAAGGGTGACCTCTAAAGCACCCATCAACAATGCAACTTAAAATCTTCGCCTGATGCATATAAATGTTAAATGCACTTAACCAGTATATCCAACAGCCTCTATAAAGTACCCATCAAGATTTTTAATTTTCCATCTTTTTTATTAAAAAACATGTCCACATTTTTGAGTATCCTAGGGATGGTTTGCCGGTTTATTTCTTGTTCTGCACAGGTAGGTATAGCTTGAACTCCGCTGGTAGTTCATCCTCTGAGTACAGTCTGTCTGAGAAGTATACCCTACGAATCCTGCAGTTTGCGTGGATCTGAAAAAAGACATGGATGAAATATTAAGCAAACTGCCTTATTTCAATAGTATGCATGTTGCGTTAGTAAGGATGCCTGTACAAACTGTACAGAATGTTTCTGAGGTCAACATGCAATAATACCTATTGTTCGATATCATTTCCTTTCTTTAGAGATTTTTTAATTATGAATTATCTTAACAGAACTTCAAGACATTCCTACTTCAGTTGTACAAAGAACACGCAGTCCTGGTTCCATTACTGTGATAGGACAGTACAATACAGGCAATGGTTTACAAAGATAGTTTACACACCTGAACTCGTAGTGTTTCAATGTAGTTAGTACCATAAGCACGTCTTGTGAAGTCTGACAAGTTGAACTGAATTTGATTCCAGCCGTCGTCCAATCTCATTGGCATAGTACAAATGAATGGCTTTACACGAGTGGTACTCTGATAGTTGCTTGCCCTAAATCTCCTTTTCACATTTTTGTCGTCTAAGACCTAAATGAGAGAAAAAAATAATTACTGGAAATTCACAACATCATTAAAACTGAACAGAATGAAAATGAGGAAAACTCGTCAGAAAAGGGAATCCTATACTTTCACTGAAAACAACCATGTTTTATTTTCAATGGTTACTCAAACGAAGAATGCAGATTTCAAAGAGATTTACAAATCTTCAACAGAATCAAAGCCACAGGCTCTGCAAGTGCCTTTACTATAATTATTTATAACTTTAAAACAGCAACTGCTGCCAACATGTAAAACGCCTATTGCGAGTATTACGTAGGATTGAATGACTATACATACCTGTACTTCAAATGTGAAATATTTCTTCAAGTTTTTGATAATCATAACCAGGAAGGGAAGTTTGATGCCTAGTACCTTCTTTGGGTCTATGGGACACGTGATGAATGTCGTGCTGTAAGAAGATACAGTCTTTGTTAGCATTTTAAAATCAAAACAAATCGGCAAAATGTCGCCACTTGACTTGATGACCTCACAATTCAGTAAACAATAAGATCCAAGAAAAATCAAATGATCATTAGTCCTTTGTAACGTGTTCTTCGACCATGTAGGATGACCATGAATAGGAATTGCCAAGAATAACATTTGGACAGAACGATTATGCAACTGTTATATTACTTTTTTGCCACAATTCATGGGCGCCGCCATTTTTGAACTACGTGAAATGCCAAAGTCCAACCCAAACGGTTGTCAAACTTGGAGAACTAAACGTTAAATTCTTCTCAAATTCAGCAAACACACGATCATCATATACATACCTAACATTTGTTCCAGATATTTCTAATACTAAAGACTGGATGTCGTTGTCTGTTATGCGTTTAATGTGTCCATTTCGCACCTGAAAGTGAAATGTTTATATTCAGTCTCGGTCAACATGGCGGTTACGAAAAACGATTATCGCCAGACGACAACACAAATTGTTGCACAGCACAACAGCAAACGTGTTACATCCATAACACACGTGAATTAATTCAGAACTTGAGTTAAAAATCCCCGTTTCTACAGCACATAATAGCCATAATCATTAAAATGTTTATCACAAAATAACGTGTGGCAAGCCAAAAGGAGGTCAAGTTATTTCGGTTCCAGTTGACACTGACAGTGCTGAAGTCACATGTTCGGCTCCGGTTTTGGTCCACAAAATGCAGATATTGAAATAAGACGTACGATTTCCAAATTTCAGACAAAATAAATTGTCCAAATCAAGGGCTTATATTAAAACATAAACGCTTTGACACTAAACGATGACAAAAACGTTCGCCAACACCTGTAACCAAGCAGTAACTATGGAAATGACTATGTTGGGAGTGAGTTCAAATTTATCATCATATTCTTACCTTTTTGTCCCAAATCTGCAGAGGCTTGCTTCCAATGCTATAAAGTATGGATAAAAATCCACTCTGGAAGGTATTTTTGAACATATTTCTTATAAATTACACTAATAATGTACAAGTGCTATAAATACAATGCGGAGACTTTCAACACAGGTCTCGCTTCTTCGCTGTCTAGTCGTCAAGTGAGCTCTACAGTGTGTACTGTTCAGTTTAGTTAGTTGTCAAGAGCCGCGTTACTTGCGCGTAGTGATTTTTTGTCACTAAGGGATTCTGTACATAAATTATAATTATTTCGGGATTTATCACAAATTGTCTGACTAGTTTTACCTGTAATATTTAACGATTTGACATTTTCAATAAATCAACACACTTATTATAGACGTTGAAATATTTGTGCATGGTAAATACTAAGATTTATTTTGCGTACTTAGATATTTCAAAATGTAGTAATCATTCTTCCGGTTGAAAAGCCGCTTCAGCTTAGTTACCGCGGCAATACTCGTTAGTGACAACCAGTTGATGAGAAATCATCGACGTGGGTCTCTTCAGAGTAGTCGCCGCTTGCCTGAGTAGCTGATGGCTTAAGATTCGCGCATTCTTGAGAAATTTATGTCTGACTTTGTAAAATTAACTATGTGAAAAGAACACTCCGCCAGCATTGGCCTCATGATCAGATGACGATCTCCCTTGTGTCAGTGAGAAAACACACGTGGACTCACCCGTAGCAAAGATAATGTGTAACTACATCTTTGCCCGTTGACACTGTAGTGTCGTACACTGATGAGACCATTACGGTCATTCGATTGCGAGCATTATGTGGTGAAAATAACTATTCATTACTAAAACATTTCTTCAGCAAGTCCTCATGTCAGCCCAGAGCTCCTTGATTTCATGTGATTTTTGATAAATCTATTCACATTCTTCTTATTTTTTCTACATTGGGTGGTAATCAAGTTCCATAAATGTAAGTTCTTCACGCTACTTCTTGTTTATTACATTCATCTCCTGTGATACAGTCACGCTAATCCAACACCTGGTTTAACACCGGGCGTGTCACTACCAATTACTTTTCTTTGTGTTATTGTTTCCGCACTATCATAACTTTCTACAATCGATTCTGCCAGCCGCTGCATAGATAAGAGGCTGTTACGGTTGACAGAACTCGACCAGGTGAAGTTGGTGTTGTTAGTTACCGTGCGTAGATTTGACTGAGTACAATGGAATGTTGCCGCCGGAACGAGAGTTTTCAGTCTAGCTCAAGCTATGTTTATTTGTTTGTCTACTTTATTGTCAGGAATCAGTGTACTGTGTTCACTTGTCGGTGAGTCACAAATTTCTTTTCGGAAGAACCGTAGTGTTTCTTCGGTTGATTTGGCATTGTCTGAATTCTTTGGTGTGTTTTGTCCCACATATTCCTGAACTGTCCAGACACGATCCGAACCGTTTTTTCAGACCAATGGTTAATTGTTTTCAAACGAAACAAGGAAATTATAGTTCCAGGAACAAGCACTGTTCTTAACCCAGGATTCTGAATAACAACCCAAGATGATATAGTTGTCAAGGGAAGAGAAAATAAAGTGTACAAAAATAAATTAAAAATAATCTAATATATTGATGCCGAACATTGAACCTATAGCTATAATCTTACCGTAAAGTCTTGCTAATGAGGTCATCTCAGTGATTGGCCTTATATTCGAGAATGGAGGCCTTATCATCAATTATAAGATCATGGCCTTTATCAGCATAACAAAAATTCTCAGGAAATATGTGCTTCGTCCTAACATAGGTTATATGTAGGTTATATAGGATTATTGTTATTCTTGATATTGTTATTATTATCATTACCATAACTCTTAGTTTGTTATTATTACCATCGGCGTCACCATCGATGTTATTGCTATCGTTATCACCATTACTATTATTATCGAGTATCTGCCAGTTCATTAACACATGCTAGTTGGTTTACCAACAACTACTAAATTATTCTATTCATCTTTGTCGTCTTTGGCTGATTGTCAGAAATCATAAGGAAAGCAAAGACAATGGTAGTCATGTACTAGGGTTCGTTGCACTTTCCGCAAAACGTATTATTTCATTTGTAAGACCATGGCCTTCAGTTAGGCTATGTTTGGTATTTTACGGTATCTGAAGTGTGATGAACAAAATTTCTATTCTTTATGAAAACTTTAAGTTATGAGGTGAATTAAGTAAACCTAGTTTCTCGAGAATTTTGTTTGATCGCAAAACTGAAAGTTGTCATTATGTCACGGCGTGTTTACATAGTAACACCAGTGGCGGATCTAGTATGTCACAAGGGGGGGGCGCCCAACATTTTGTGTGTAAACATTTGTGCTAAGCACGATTGTAGATGCGCATAGCACCGAATGGGGGGAGGTCGGGAGGGGGGTTTGCATTTTCCTTGATTTCTGAAGTATTTTCCAAGAAAAAAAAAACAAGAAAAGAAAAAAACACGGAGAATGGTCCACAGCGTTTGCGCGCGAAACCTACTTCTTTTAGTAATGCTTATTATACTTTTTATATTTTGTGCAATCAGTTCGTAACGAATTTGTTGTATTTAAAATATTCTTCATTTGTCCAAAAGACCAAATTCGTTTTTTGTGACATTAATGACGCGGTTGCTTTGGAAATCGTCTTAAGTTAATGTTTGACAAAGAGAGAATTCTGAGTTTCTGAGTGATTAATTAAGGCGTCGATTAAAATTCACATCTTACCAGCAGCTTCTGTTTTTTCATAGTCACTCAGATTCCATTTCCTTTAAAAAATGAAGTAAAAATTTCTTCATTGCACAGTGAAGCAGACGACGGAAACGGAGTCGTAGTGCGCAGCGCCATTGCAGGTCGTCTGGCATCGCAGGAGAGCCTATACTTGGCCATGCACTGAATGGCAACCCAGATATGGACGGCCCCAACACACTAAAACTGCACACATTTAAATCTTGTTTCAGCCGTATAATGTTAATTAATAAACCCAACATTTCTTTACGCTCTTGCTGTTTTATTTTTTTTTTTGCGGCAGCCAAGGACCGGGGGGAGACGCCCCCCTAAATCCGCCTGTGAACACTGGAAATGCGCTCAGTTGAATACTCCGACACTTAAGCCATAGATAACAAATGCCGTGTGCCTTTGAAACAAAATCTCGCCGATTAGTACTTTTTTCATTAAAATGCGAATACGCGTTAGTTGTTTTGTCAGGATGAGCTGCGACGGTAATCAGTGTGGACTTATAAGTAAATTGTCTTAGACTTGGCAACTTCATTTTGAAAATTTTCTACCCCATTCACATGAAACTTTTTAAATTAAAAAAATTCCCGCATTCAAAGTAGCACATTTTCGTGAATTATGGCACTAAATAACTTGGTGAAAACGACAAAATAGATTCAAGAGTTACGTATCAACAGGCTATATCTTTTTCAGTTGAATAAATATATCATCTCAGGCATATACTAACTATTAATTTAAATAACAGGCATTAGTAAATGAGGTCAAGCTCGCAACAAAAAGGATAAGTTCCCAGTCTCTTAAATTCCGGCGATCCGTGCGGCAGAACCGTACGCCCGTTTATTGGCTCCCCTAAACTTCCTATGCTGTGAACTTAGAAGAACTAAACTTCTCGCTTAGACACAAAATGGTGTTCTGGAACAAAAAATGTTTTCAATAATATTTTTATTAATAAAAGATGTTGATAACTAATGTTCAGTTGTCGTTACCATAGATACGGTGGCCTAGCCTACATCAACTGGACTTGCAGTTCCAAGCATACGTTGCCCTCAGTTGGTCATAATTATTGTACTCCGCCCTGTGTAATATTCACGTTATATCAAAGAACCAAATTTATTACGTTGTGTACATTCATGGTAATATATAAATTATCAATTTCGGTTGCCTACACTAATGATTGGAAATCGTTACGGGGAAAGCATAAGAAGTGTCAAATGTCTGGAGTCAGTTCTCAATACTGTTTTCATTTTAAAAATTAAAATTGTTTTTGCTATTCATGCCCATGCTAATGTAACTGTAATTTTACTACTCGGACACAAATTAGAGGAATTCCGTCGACTGAATGTTCGTTATAGTCTTTACAAAATTGATTTTAACGCAAAACAGTTTTTTGAGAACAAAACTCCCAAATGCTGCACTTTCAACATGACATCATTTTTACAAAAAAAATCAAAGTAGAAAATGGTAGAGAGCCAATGAAATGCTCTTGAAGATGACTGATGCCCAAATTTCAATTTTTGACAGCCTGATTACAAAAACGCAAATTCACAATTGGCTGCGAAAATGTCCCGTTCTTTTTGTGAATTGACCTATCGCCTGAGTACTCGCTGGTTCCCTGCGTGTTAGCCCAGCCAGCACGGCTACCGCCCCACCTAGCGGCACGCAGGGAACCAGCGCGTTTGGCTGACGGCTTAACTGACCAATCAGAACACAGCATTCTCGACACACTTTTGTCTGCGTATCTATGCCGCTGCCATTTTACCCGGCAAACGAAACGTTGTCGGATAGAGCTTATTTTAGTTAATACATCAAGGAATTTTGCGATCAGAATGGTAAAACGGTGTTGCCATGGCATCTGCAAATCTGACAGCCGGTATGCAGATCGAGAGGAAAATCCTGTCACTTTTTGGGCTTTCCCCAAGCCAAAAACTAATCTCGAGCGGTGTAAGCTGTGGATCAAACTGTGTGGACGGCCGCACGTGCGGCTCAATTTGGAAATGTTGCATGATTATTCGAAGGCTAAACACAAATATATCTGTTCCAAGGTACGCTTTTTTTAGTTTGGTGGCTATAGTGTAGGCCTATCTGATTTCGACTCAAGAGTTTCACTCATCTGGCTGCATTTGTTTCGGTACCTGCTGGATCCCAGCACGGCCACATTATAGTCTATGTAGACGTAGACCCTAGACAATAACCACTGGCTTGCAGTAGAAACAGTGGAGCTCCTATGAGCACTTCATACGCCAGAAAATTGTCGTCGAATTATGCTTCGTACTGACTAAAACTCAATAAAAGATCAATGCTATGTTGTTATAAATACCTTTTGCGTATAGAGGGACACATTAGGCTTAGTCTTGTGAGGCCGTCGATGTATTCAATTCTTAATATTAACTGAAAGTTACCTTTATTCAAATAATGAAATGTCTTAATGGAACAACACAACCATATTTTGGCAAAGCAAACTTTTGAATTGAGACCACTTTCTGCAACGAAATTGGTTTCTGTCATCTTGTCCTTTACTTCTGTTATAAGTGGCTTCTGGGAAATGGAGAAAAACTGACCGATGATTATTGTGCAAGACAATACTTTAGGAGTTGCTTGTTTTATGTTTTCTAATTTGAGTAAGAATCAAATTCAGTTCAATTTCACTATGGTATGTGGTCGAATTCGAAAGTTAGTACTTTGGATGCCAAAAGAGGGTGTATCGCACCGTTAACTACAGTATGGAAGTTTTGTGTATCTTGGTCAATCACTGAAACAAATGTGGTGAAAAGCCAGTTCCCTATGGATTGAACTAATGCCCAAGAAATCATAGCTATAACTGAAACCAAAATATTTCTTTTGAGGAAAAATTGTCAGTTCACATTAATTTAGCACTTCAAAGATGGCAAACCTACGAAGGAAAACCCAGACCCTGTGCCAGCGTGCAAATATGACATGGTCACACCAGTGCGTCCTCCCCCAAAACTTTGGCCAGCAACTCAGCCAATGACGAAGAGAGCAAAGATACTGTGCACAGAAACAAGGTAAACACCTGTAATTTTAGTCACAGAACAAGGTTCACACAGTTACAGCTACAGGAGCTATGTCCATATATTTACAATTACAAGAAATTTCATTGTGACAATATTCAGATACATCGCAAATCAGGCACTGTTTAATGCATGGTTGGCAATAAGGTGGCAAGCTTGACACTGGCTTTGAGTCAAATTTTACTGGAAGATAACGCAAATTGTGTGTGACAACAATGCGAAGCTTCTAGCCAAATTAATAGTCAATTTTTTAACCTAAAACATGCGCGCCCCAGCCTAAAATATAGGGGGGGTGGGGCTCAAATTCTTCGGTATGCGGACATTTTACTGAAAAAAATCAGCAACGACAAAAAAAAAAAAACGGGGCCNTTTTACTGAAAAAAATCAGCAACGACAAAAAAAAAAAACGGGGCCACTGTGCCGAATTCCTGTGGACTTTTGTCTCGTTTACTCTGACTTTTTGTTTTACTGAGGCGGACCTTTCATATTATATTGGCATTTTCAACATGAATGAAATCGCAGCACTATAGCAATTTGAAAAAAATACTGCCCCTTTCTCGACTGAGCAGCGTTAGTGGCAAGCTGTGAGCACAAAATATTGGTCAAATAAGAAGATTTTCAGTTCACCAAAGAAATATTTTTCAAACAACTGAGGTGTTCGTTGTCTGAGTATTAGGTCCAAATGATGGCAAAACAATAGAACGATTGTGACCAAGTTTTCAAATCTAGAAATTACGATAAAATCAGTTTAAATCAATTTACAGTTTTCCTCATGTTTCAGTTTCACCATGACAGCTGACCAGATTTCACATCTCAGTGAAAACTCTGCTGAATGCTCATTTAAAGGACCGACACACGCTGGTCCAGAAACTCAAACTGTGGAACCAGTAAAAGGTGGGTGCAGTTTGGCGTCATGGTCAATAAACCCTTTACTCTTATTATTGGGAATTTGTTTCATGACACTGACATGGGGATGAATCCATTGTATATGCAAGTCTCTTCTTGTGAATATCACAAAATCACAAAAATAAGGTCCGTATACTTGCAACTGCCCATGAACTTGGAACCAATGACTATGGTCTTTTCCCAAAGAAATTTCTTCTCCGAATTTTGACAAAAACAGAGATTCCTTTTTTTCGTAAGTTGTAAGTCCTTCTTGAAAATTCATATCTCGTACTAGTATGCTGTTTGGGCATTTCACTTCTAACAGCCCCACCTCTCCAGTGTCGCATACTTTCCCATCAGGCAAAGCTCCAATGAATGAAAATTCGGGATTAACTATGAATCAGCAATCATGAACGTGGTTACCCGTTTGCTATACATATTCTTAGCAACTTTTTCATTGCACGTTCCGTAAGTGGTGTCATCTGCCTGAAATGGTTTGGGATTCATCACTTAATTTACTAAATTGTCTCTAATTGGAGCCTTACAAGGCATAAATCTCCCAAACTGTGATACTGTAATCCTAAGTTTTCTCGCCTCAAACCATGAAGGGCAGTTAGATTCTAGGATGTGGGAAGTTCAGATCACCACAAGGCTTTGATTCTCCAGAAGGTTTTATCAGAGGAGCGTGAAGTAACAAGACAGGATGAAGAAGGAAATCCATGAAAACCTTGAACAATAATGTAACTCAGTATAAATTTTCTGTCTTTCAAGTTTAAGTACTTTTCACGTGTGATGATCAAGCCATTCTCAACGTCAGTAAGCTAAATCCTCAGTGAAGTTTTGACCCTAGATTCCCTGTCTCACAAGTGTTTCTATTTCAGACCCATCAGGTTTGGATTATCTGGCCATGGTTGCTGAAAACAAACTTCTTAAAGAAAAGTTGAAAACTTTAACTGACGAAGCGCATCGAGGAAAAATGAAAGCTGAAACAAAGAATGCAGCCACCATGGGATTTTGCGTTGATTCCCTCAAAAACAGCCATGTGAAGGATAATTTCGAATATCACACAGGATTCACCTTTGAAGAATTTCAAAATATTTTTGATTTCTTAGTCCCAGACAAGGACGAGTCTCTCATGAACTTCTCCAAAACAATCAGTAGTGCTAAGAACATGTCACTGCAAGATCAACTCCTGCTTGTTCTAACGAAACTGCGATTGAATTTCGATTTCAAACACTTGGCAACTCTTTTTGGGATATCTCCTCAGGATGCAGCAGCACTTTTCAGGGAGTGGATCGACTTCATTTTCCACAAATTTCGATCTGTAACAATTTGGCCAGATCGCGACGTTCTCTACGAACATATGCCGCCAAATTACAAGAAAGATTTTCCAGACCCGCCCCTCATCATTGATGGCACAGTGATCAAAGTGGAAGAGCCAAGTTCTCCGAGAAGCCAAAGTCAGTGTTATTCAGATTTCGATCTTGTAGGAGTGGACCCCAGGGTCGTTTACTTTTATATTCATGCTGTTTTCGGGATCAATGTCAGATAATGATATAGCTAGATCAAGTGGCTAACTGACAATGCTTCGGCAACTCATGGATTGCTTTAAATTAAAACAAGGTGATGGAATCATGGCAGATGAAGGCTTCTTAATTAGGAAAGAAATTGGACTGAAATTATACATGCCCCTTTTGCACCAGGTCGTGGTCAGATGTCACCTAGTGATGTTGCCTTAACAAAAAAGATAGCCGCTCACAGGGACCATGTTGAAAGAGCTATTTCAAGAGCGAAAAAATTCAAAATTGCTGACCATAGATTAGTGTAAAGTTTATTTGCTTGTGCAAATCAGATTTGGTTCGTATGCTGTTTTTTAACTAGATTCATACCTGCTCATAAAGGAATAAAATGCATACTTTGCTAAATTTGACTAAGCTTGATTAAGCTGAGAAGTCCGTCACATTATTGAACATTCTCCAAGCTTGAGTTTCGTAAGGTAAATCAGGCTTCTCAAAACTTTGGGAAAGCTTGCTGGATAAGATTAAAAAGCTTGAATAATATTGGTCAAGCTTGAATAATGTTGCAAAGCTTGAATTTGGTTGTGTACTTTATAGTTTGGGATCTAATGGCCCTAATTATTTGCAAACGGAAGATCACCACCTTGTAATGTGGCAATTCGTCACAACTCAGTTGTGGGTACTACCACTGCCCAGCTGCCAGGTAGACATAACGTAAACTAATCTGGACCTATTGCAATAATTTTGAAAATTTGAAATTTCCTTAAAATTATCCAAATGATCAAGCATCACGTAAGCTCTTATACAATACCAAAATCATGTAAATCAAATAATAATAAATATATATTTTAACACTAGGCCAATGGGAAAGTATCACCTCCTTTGCTGTCGCTAGAAATTTCGCAACTCCACTGTTTTTCAACGGAATAATATCATTGGATCTTGATAGTGTATGGTTACACCAGAAGCAAAAGATAAGTAATTTACTTCATCAGTAATTGACATTTTGCATACCTGACAGGTAAGTAGTTTCAATGATTCAAAAGATTGCTACGATAAAGACAGATTTTAGAATATGGATCAATCACAACTTTTATGAAGAGTTTAGTAACGCATCCGTGGGAAATTAAACATCTTTATGTATATTAATTAGACCTTTGGTGCTGTTTGGTACAATTTTATTCTTCTGTGAAAATTTAGGATACAAAAAAATTTAAATTTACTCCAACTAACTATCGGACTGAAGTTTCCAGATAAAATTTTTCAGAAACATAAAAATGGACAAACATCTGTAATTTTAATAAACTTATTACAACAGTTTGGTAGAAATTTAGACATAAACTAATTTCTTCAGAAAGTAAAAAATTAGTGATCATACTGATGCATATTTAGTGTTATTGTATACAAGAGACATTGGGACATTTTACGATTACTAGATAATGAAAGAAAGTGTGCTCGGGAGAATGACATTAGTCGTAAAAAGGAGACAAATTTATTTTGACCAGCTGCTGCATGTGTCAATATTCGAAAATGAAAAAATGGATTGAAATGCGGGACATCCGTATCAAAAGCGGGGCATCTGAATCTACGCCACAATGCAAGGGTGAAAAGTTCACTACAACACGTACACACAATCGCCTGACTGCATTTTTTGTTTTTATTAGTCGAATGGGAAATTGGGGGTGCAGCGAAAACCCATAAAACGTCACGTTTTTCTTTTAGTCGAATGTGAAAATGGGGCTATAGTCGCATGGTAATTACAATAGCAATTTCACCATGTGTCAAAAAGCGGGACATTTTGATGGTGGGGCGGAATAGCGGGAGAAATTCAAGAAGAGGTACTGTCCGCTAAGAGCGGGACAATTGGTAAGTACAATGCACGCTGTCGGTAACAATAAGTATTAGTTTGAATTCATTTACAAGGTAAACTTCTCGTTTTTGTAATTTTATTTCACGGGTATAGATAAATACATTACACACATGAATTGCTATAGAAATAATAAAAATCGGCAATATACACACACGCCCCCTCCCCCAAAAACACTTGGCTACTGACGCAAATAAATACACACTTGTTAGTTGGGCCCAAACTTTTCAATTATAAATGCAGTGGCGGATCTACGGGGGGGTTCAGGGGGTTTAAACCCCCCCTCGGGCCAGGACCCAAAAATTAATAAAACAAACAAAAGCGTCTCCAGCAAAACAAAAACGGCACCGCCAGCGTGTGTAAACCCCAAGTAAACCAACTTGGAAAAAATTGAGAGGGGGGGGG
>NMRA01000410.1:25557-88463 GCA_002633005.1 Phoronis australis | reverse complement strand
TTTTTTTTTTTGCCTTTTTTTCTTGGATAATACTTCAGGAATCAAGGAAAATGCTTGATTGTTAGAGGTAAAAACAGAAAAATTTCCTGGGCGGGAGGGGGGCAAACCCCCCTCCCGACCTCCCCCCATTCGGTGCTATGCGCATCTACAATCGTGGTTCAGTTTGCGCAAATGGTTCCAACCAGACAAAATGTTGGCCCCCCCCCTTGTGATATTCTAGATCCGCCACTGAATTGCCATTACTGTCGATGAGCGCTCACTTAGAAAAACATGTTCCGTTTTTTCAACTGTAAAATTGTTTTGTCAAATAATGCAAATAAACTGTCACGTATATATTTTACGATTGGCGCTGGCGAGTCGCAGGTTGATGGAATTAACTGTGGCCTATCTGCTCCGCGAGTGATGTGTACACTGGATCCGTCGGGTAAAATGACATTATTCGTCGGAACGCCATTGGAGGTTATTGCCGTCCGGCAAGACGGTTTCATCATGCCGCCAGGCTATCCCCTGTCACTTGGCCTACCGTCCCCTTTAGTAGTGACCACGGACGCGCGCCCATGAGGTTTGCTGCAAGAAATACTCGAGGTACCATGGGCGGATCCAGAATTTGTAGTTTGGGGGGGGGGAGAGTGCCGGTTAGCCAGGATTTTGCGGCGTCAGACGTTCGCACCCCCGAACTGCCAAATAGGGAGAATTTTAGGTGGAGCCATGGCTCCCTTAGGTAGCCACGTACACTGCTAGTCTTCATACAGCTAGCTCAGGTGCTATGGCCCTCTTAGCCCCGGCCTCCTCTAAATCCCCCACTATATGGGTATTGCAAACGAAAACAATTATTTTGTCACTGATTTATAAAACATGCGCGCACCCAGCCTTTAATCATGGGGGGCTCCAATTTGTGGCGATGTCGGGACCTTTTGCCGACAGTACTGAAAATAGCGGGAGGACTAAAAAAAACGGAGTACCACCTTCACTGTGCGTCTGTGCCTCTTCAGTGGACTTCTCGGACTTTTTGTTTCTCAGAGGCGGACCTTTTTGCCCACTTCGCCAAATTGGGGGCTAGTTCGAGCCTCCCGAGCCTCCCCCCGGCTGGGTGCGCGCATGTAAAATAGAATGTATTGAGTTGCCCATAATTAAATTGCACCTTCAGTTACGAGTTGGAAGGGAAGGAAACGTATTTTTTGCGCAAGTTCAAACGTGGAACTAGTGGTCTCAGATACGTTACAACTTTTTGTTTTCTCGGCACACTCTTCGACGACACATGACTTCACCACGTGACTCAGATTACAAGTGGCGCAACGCCCCCCTGGTGAGGCCGAGGTAGAAGTCCACAGCAAGCGATAGTTGAAGTTTGACCCGAGGAATTCCCGGGAAAGCCCTCTTTTCAGTGCAGAATTTGCCATATTCACATCATTAGAAACTGTGAAGATTATGACAGACGTAAAAGTGAATGACGGTAAATATTGCGATTTCAGTTGAAGTGTCATGTTGTCAGTAACGTAAAGCAACACGTGTAGGCCCAACGTACGACTGTAGCCTACATATTGATAGCCTTGCTGAACTAATCCGCTTGCTGGCTGACACAAGTGACAGCCTGCTGCCAAACACCAATATATACGTTTGGAATTTTGCTCTGTCGCGCTTCGGCAGGGTGTTCGCCGCGGAACAGGTGCATTCACTATAGCCAGTCCAGGAGAAACCCCTAACATAAGCCTGAATAGTAGGCGCAGATGGGCAGACTATAGTTGACCCCTCTACATAATTTATAAGACACGGGGCCTCAGGTACAAACCTCATGGTAGGCAATTTAGTCTAAATTTTGAACTACAAGGTAAGATTGTCTAGTTATTGCAATGCCCAATGAAGTACAGTGTTGTGTTCCAATTCATCTAGTATTTGCCATACAGGTGCATGCCTAATGCATTTTTGATTTCTTGTTGCAAATTTTGCAGACACAACTTTAGTTGCAGAACTGCTGAATGTCTCAGAATTGAATGGAACTAATGTGCACACAGCAGGGGGTCAATTCACGCATACAAACAACATTTGCTAAAATAGGATTGCCTGTTGTGGAGTGGTGTCATGGCCAACTTTGGATGATGAATATACTGTGAGAATATGTCATATGAATAGAAAACGGAGGATGATTCTTTTATAATCCAGGTGTGTTTCGTAAAAGCAATGAAGGTAGAACATAGCAAAATTTCTTGGAAACTTTTGCTTACAAAACTGTGCATAGTCCACTTCTTATATCAGTCATTTGTGCCTGTGCTACTTTTTTACTGTTGAATTGTTTTACACTGATGTAAAATAAATACCGTATTTTTACTTGCCTTTACTTGACTATGTGTGGGAACTACTGGTCTAATGGCAGAGAAGTGTGGGGCATGTTACTGACACTGTTTATAGACTTGAGACTTAAAATGGCTATAACTTGCTCCTCATTTCTCAAACACAACTTTTTACTTAGGTTTAGGCCTCTCACTAGATGTACTGAAATTGGACACAAATTGTTCTTTAGTCAAAACAGATGGAATTTCTAGGCTTGGAAAGAAGTGAAAGTGATTGTTTTTGCTAAGATACTTGAGATCATTTTATTCACCGAGCATGGTCTCCAGCAAAAACAAATCATCAGTTCTTTGCAAGACCTAAAATCATTTCCAAAGATTATGAAACAAGTTGAGACCAATTTTATAGTAGAAAGTGGACTAAAAATCAAATGTTAGTTTCTTCGATGGTCTATGATGGACATTGGTCATGATTTATGTGCACAGTTTCCGTCGTAATTGATTTAAGATTTCTAAAATTCGGTGACACAGCTTTGTTGTCAGTCTCTCAACAGTTTTTCATTTGATATGACTGTATAAGAACTTAAGGCCAACAAGTGGTGTAGTTCTAGAAAAAATCAGTGGGACATGATGAATCAAAGACTGTATTAATACTGTTACTTAGCACTAGCAGAATGTGAAATGTTGTAGGAATTTAAATTTAATAACATTGACAATGGAATTTTTTTTGAGATGGAGCGTTCCGAGGGTATAAAAATGTCAGGGGATGACCTTCCTTCGCACCCCTGAGGCCGACATGTAAAAATTAAGTTCAAGTCATGGTTGTCAAATAAGTAAACTTGAGTCCCCTGACAGTCTAGTCTCTGGGAGCACCACACCTGTATGTCTCTGCAGGTTGAATGTATTTACTTAATATTATGTTTATAGCTATGCGTGATGACATATATATATATATTTATATTGATCAATGGGCGAATTTTCTGCAAGAGTTTTTTCTCAGAACACTTACAATATTATACAAATACGAACCATTTCCGAGGTGACAGCAGGTTATGTGGACTGATGGGAGAGCAATTTTGTTCTCCCAACGTCCATATGACCTTATATGCCCGGTCTGTGTTTGCTTTTTACAGGATCACTGATGCTTCTTTCACCTGTTTTTTGTTTTCATTAGATTAGTACGTTTTTACCTGCTGTAACAGATATGCTGATTAATCTACTTGCTTTGTAGTCAGGGTTTGTGTTTTCTGCAGCTGCCTGATTGGTCAGATCTCGAATACGTAACATTCGTCACCCGACTGGGCGCCATGAATGAAAAGTGATGTTTTTTCCCATCTTGTTTAGTTCTCACTAATATATCGGAAGTAATTGTTGTGCGTTTTAGTCAATCAGAGGACAGAAGTATCAGTGGTCTTTCATAATACATGATATTTTACTGCATCTTTTCATATGTAGGATAAGTTTTGGAAGTCTAGTCTAAGCCTTATGTGATCTGTTTTGACAGTATGTCGTAGTGCATATATGAATTTAAGTGTTTAAAATGTTGTAATATGTTGATCATACATCAATTACCATGTCACTTTTCATTTGAGAAAGAATAAGGCCTGGTTTTGGATTCTTAGTCTCCAGATCTTCATCTGATAAAGGTTGGTATTTAGTCTGATTCTGTATGGTTGGTGAAAATGACTAACACTGTTTGTCATAAATGCTTGAAAATAGTATCCAGGGACCTGTCATAATTTGTGGAATATGTAAGACACGACCCAATTCATATCTCCCTTTATGATAATGCCCTGTAACTGATAAAAATAAACTATGTGGGTTTCAGTATGCTTCACAGTCTGCAGGTGACCTCATTCCAACACCAGGAACTTGTATCTCCATATTGACATACTTGTAAAATGTCATGTGGCGCACAGGCGGGTACAACCACAATCACAGGCTGACGGGTGCAACCACAATTTGCAGAGGGACAATGTTGGCGATGTGCTAAATAGGCATGCTGGGTGTCGTTTGTAGTGGTAGAGCTACGTAGACCATTTGTGGTACTGTAGTATAGGTTATGAACATGTGAAACTACCCTTTAAATTTCACAGGAGGATCTAAAGGCCAAGTCTAAGTACGAAATATTATCAAACTTCAAGACCAACGTAAACAGTAAGTGAAGCAAGCCCATACCTGAGATGACAATTTTGCACCCTCCCAATCGTCACTTTTTTGGTTACTGATCCAAGATTCCCAACCAGTCGCCAAGAAGTGCCACTGTGTCTAATGAGCGAAGATTTCTTGCCTCAAATGCATGGCTTGTGTCTTAGGGTCTAGTGAATTCCTGTTGGTAGCGGTGTTTTACCAGAAATAACTTTTGGTTTTAAATTTGACTGTTTTGTAGCTCATGTCCTGTCAAGTCTTCCTGAAGCTTATCATGTTTCTTCACTTACGTCCTACTAAAATAGTTCTGTTACTCAGAAATATCATTTTCTGTTGTTGAAAGGCACATTCCCTTGCTGCTGGTAGTACAGACAGTTGTCGTGTCATTTTATGAACTCAGTATTGTTGGAAACCAAACCAGCAATTCAAGGGACTCTAATTTTCTTGCTCTTTATTTTTAGTGAAAATTTAAGAAATAAATGACCTTCTTAGTTTCAGTCATGCTCCATGCTGAACAGCTGAAGAATTGGTGAATGTAAACTAGTGCTGCTTTAAGCCTGCGTGATTAGTGGTCCACAAATTCTGAGAACCAGTTTTATCCACTGAATAACTGGCATCAAACTGGTTCTCAAAATACGGGGATCCCTGTAAGTAACTCCCATGATAAGTGAAACTGGTCAACAAAACACTGTTGCTATCAATAGGTGGAGTTTCTATCTGAAGTGGCCATAAACAGCCAGTTACTAAACTGATCTCCATCCTGCATTTTACTCCAATAACTTGTTGTCCTGGTTGCTTTATTTGTTCAACTAGGGCTTATCACTGCTAATCAAATATAGGTCTGACATGTGTTTATTGGTAGGAAGATTACCTAAGAGGGAGGGTGTGTTAGACCCAACTGAGCTGAATGTTTTATCTCCTAGAAAAAAATAGTATTTGAACTTTTGAGTGCGACTCTTTTTTGCAAAACTTTTTTGCAATATTTTGTGGAATTGGTAATTACGGAAAAAACTGTCGCACCTAATGCAAGAATACCACAATCCCAATTTCCCAAATTTTGTGGAATTTGTTGCGGAACACTGGGATTGTTGTTTACATAAGCTTGATCAGTGATGATTAATTACTCGTCGCATACTAAACACAAACCAGAAGGTTGACTACACGATTATCGCACTGCGCATGGTACGAGAATTGTTGCTTTATTACCAAAAAGTCTTGAAATCTCGGTTGTCTTGCTATAAAAATTTGGTTTGTCTAAAAATGTGGTGTGATGCAGAGACTCAGTTACTCATTGGCTTGTGGCGGGAAGCCATAGTGGATGCCAACTGACAACGGCTTGTTGTTTTCCTTGCATTGGTATTTTTGGTTGCTGTGGATTGCTCATGGTCCCATTTGTTTCGCTTGTGATCGCCTCGGGCATGCCCGGGGGTACTCACAAGGTGGCTCGCTGAGTGGATGCATGTACTGGATGCCGGGACTGGATCACGTGGGAGGGGGTCATTTCGAGACGTACGTATACCACATGCGTGTACCCAAAATTGTTGAGGGACCCCTATTGCGGTGCCAAGTCTGCTAATTCCCAACCCCTTTCGTGGGGGTAGGTACTTCGGTGCTGAGGCCAATTAATGCAGAGGTCCTCTTGCAGGGTTGAAATTAAAATTTAGGGGCCTATTAAGACCCCGCGTGGTTTCTGCAAAACTTGCTGAAAAAGTACCACCTCCCCACAATTTTTGGTACACACATGCGATCGCCTTGTCAATTTGCGTGACACCTCCGGGGCCTGGATGAATTTCGTTTTTCGATTACAGTCCTAATCAAAGGCTCTGTAAGGTAGATGCTCAGTGTTCAAAGGCTTCATCCAGGAGTTATTTCCAGATACAGGAAAGCAGTAGTTTTGAATTTGGTCACTAGGGTAAGATAAAAATTGCGGAATTGATGAGAGTCTCATGAACGCTCGCGGATTGCGGAAATTTTGGCGGATTGAAATTGAGCTTTTTTCTTCAAAGCTTTTTTCATGTGAACTCGTCTTTAAAGTTCTAGTTTGGTACGTGATGGTTTTGGTAAAGGAGCCTGCCTGTTGGAAATGCTTAGTGTTGTGGCCTTGTCAGTCTTCTCTTGTCTTTGAATCCAGTCATTACACCTATTCAAGAAAAGAAAGCAGAAGGCTACATAAGTTACACAAGTAATATTTGACATGCAGACTTAGGTGTGAGTTATACTGTAACATCTAGGCCTTACCTTCCAAAATTAACTTTTGCGCAATGGGCCCTTGGTGCAGGCCCATGTTTTGGGAAAATAGTAAAACATTTGTGGGCAACATAGTAAGGGGTAATTCTCATATTTAACATACCACATTTCACATACCCGAAATTATTTGAAAAAAATAATATTTTGTGTCCTTACTTGTTTGGCATGGAGCTGTGGTAAGCATTTCTTGCCTTATTAAAAAAAGGGTCAGTTTTTCGCGTCAGAAAATATCAACTCAAAAACCCTGCCATTAATTCTAGTTATGCCCACCTCTGCAAGGGTGTTTATCTTAACGTGAATTAATTCACTACTTAAATAATTCATTGGTGTGGGATATCTCATGCTCTTGTAAACATGAGGTGCAAATGGTGACCTGACAGTTTCTTGTGGCGCAGAGTCATGTTCACCAAAGTGGGAAAAAGTAATTTTATATGTATTAAGTAACTTAATTCTCTTAATTTGTAATTTGAACACATTGACAACCCTTAGGCCACATTTTGCTTAAGTCACACACATGGCCCGGGTAGTGGGCTTGGCGAATCTTGCTTGGTTAGTCAGTTAATTTCAGAGTCGCCTGTCAACTGCAAAGTCTGTATGTTCAGTTTATCTAGCACACCCCAAGTATCAAGAAAATATCTTCAATTGATTTTGTGCAAAATAAGTGGAGAATTGCCGTAATATTTGACAGACACCCAAGTTATGTTTTTCAGTGTAAATCTACAATAGTTTTGCAAACTTCATTACTGAAAACTTGAAAATAGGTTAATTTTGTTTTTTTGTTGTTGAGTCACTGAATCAGAGTAGAGCAGTTGTAATATCTGGGTTTTACCTCTCAAAAATTATTGGCCAAGACTTAACATTTTCAGAGAATCCTGTGCACCCCGAATACTACACAAGAGCTCATGTTCTGTGAGGGCTTGTGCTCTATGTGAGAATATCAAGTTGTCCTGTTCTGTTATCTCCAGGTAATATTTCCATGATAAGTCAGTTTACTTATTCAGCAGACAGTACTGTCTGCAGCCTATTCAGTAAACATTTCTCTTTGTTGGTGGCTGGTAATATGTGGCTTCCTTGCTTCTGTTCAGCTGAAGTTCAAACTGTTAATTGAGTAATTTTTGCTTTAAGTATTGCATCAGCAAAACATAATTATGATGAAGGGAATTTAGAAGACTTGTTTTCTGGTAATTCTTCATTTGCTTTGTATAAAATCAATTGCCAAAAGAATTTCCCAAATTGTCATTTTCAGTTTTTGAAAGTTTGATTACCGGTACATTGTTTTAAATGATGGAATGTATCTATGTGGTACAAACCAATTAAAGGACACAATAGACTAAAATACTTTTACGATAATCTTAATTTTTACCAAGACTGAATTTCAAATTTGCAAAAATAAAATTTCAGATGTATGCCATATTGTGTGCTAAATAGATGAAGAATTACTTTTATTACCTAATTTCATCCCTGCTATGTTTGAAGCAATTGCATTCACAAAATATGTTTGAAGCCTGGTGCTTGTTTACAAATTCAATTTTATCCAGGACTTACCTACCATGAGGGTCTATTGATTGTTATTGTTGTAACCCTGTTATTCAACCAACTATCCTCTGGCTTATGTTGATATAGCAGAGGATGTGTAAATAAACATGTTCATTGATCCCCCCATCTATTGTCAAGGACCTTGTTTCCACATTTCTCATTGTAATGTAGTGCCACCTGGTGGTCACATATACAACCAAGGGGAATGCAGCCCTTCGTTGGTAAATCATTAGAATAAAAGAGTTATTAATAGAATTTAAAATATTTAAGAGTATCATAATTATTTTGGAATCAAGTGATGGGGCCAATCAATGAAATTTCAAATATTTTTGAATATCACGTTATTGTAAAATGATTATGATACTCCTCATAATTCTAAAATGGTTATATTACTCCTTTACCTTATTTTAGAATTATGTGATGACGTTAGTCATGTTTTTCTTCTTGCTTCATTGCTTATGCAATATTTTCTGTCTTGTATGGTACTCATATACTTACAGTTGTAATCTCACCATTACAATGATAAAATCAAACGACTTTAGTATTTCATTGTGAATTTCATGCATACGAAAAGAAAGATGAGTGGCGTCCCAATATAAATTATTACCATTTTTCATTGATGAAATTTAATTTTGTTGAGTTTTATCAACCAATTTATTTAGGATATTAAAATCTTTCCAATCAATAGATAATTAAATTCTTCAGTTCTACCCTTTACATTTCTATAGGAATTCTGTATTTTTACTCCCAGAGCTCCAGGAAAGTCGTAAGTCACCACATCAGAAGTCTTGAGGCTCCAATCCGTCATGTTCTGATCTATTAAGGCCCTTTCATACTAACATCGACCCGTCAATGTTTTGGGGAGTTACGGTCAGTATGGACGGTTAACTTCGGTCCAGTGCCAGTTAACCTCGCAGTAAACTGGTGGATTTAACAGTGGAGCATCGATGCTGGGGTGCGCTATGAATGGTTAACTTCAGCCCCATCGAAGTTATCGCCAGGGCCAGTGTTATCGTCAACAATTAAAGGGCAGTGTCACTTATGGAATTAGAAATAGGTTTTATGTCAATTAGCACATGTCAATGTTTCCAAATTGTCACATTAAAAAAATCTTAACATGCACACGATGCATCAGCACTACCTTGCGATTACTTTGATGACAACAGTGTCACCTACTGAACCGTTCCCAGACAAGATATTTTTCTGAAGATAAATGAAAGCTGATTTATGCAAAGTATATAATTTTGCATATTTTTGTGTTTTCATCCTTCCAAATTAATGATATGTTTTAATAGCTAGACAACTGTTATAGTATTATGACTTTCCAGGCAAAATTTCAAAGTTAGACTGTACAACTGGTACTCTGTTTTCTTAAAATAATGATGGAATACATACAGTCAAATAAATGAGATTTATAAATCAATAAAATATAAGTGAAAGGCTGTTAAAAATGATTTATTCTTATTACAATTACCTTACAAATTTGTTGTTTGATTCCATCAATGCTTTGGCCCTTTTCAAAACTGCAAAATACCTACAGCCCTGATTCCAGTTAAAAATGGGGAAAACCAGCCATAAATTTCCCCTTCACTGAGTTCAGTACATCCTTTGATTATCACTAGTCAGCTGTTTTATTTAGGTCAATATGTTGAAATGTGATATGGTTGACTCACAGTTGAACCCCTGCTTTGACAGCTGATGACATGCAGTCAGCTGATAACAATAGTTTAGTTTTTTATCTTGAAATTTATTTGAAATACTTACATACTCATTTACATGTAATATGATAATTGTGTAAAAACATTCTGGCTGACGGAGCAAATCCTCTCGCTGTCCATCAATTTTCCATGACCTTTTTTATCAGAGGAGCTATTTTCCATGTGTTTGTTATCTTTTTGCAGATATCATTCCGCAGGGTTATTGCATTTGCATGTCTTATGACTCAATGAAATTCTATTAACCCGACTTGACTTTCTTCTCACCTCTCACCCCTATATCACACATGTGTTTGGACCAACCCGGTCATGTGATAAAATCTTTAATTTGCACAACTAAACACTGCAAAATTTGAATGTGTTGTTGACATGCCTTTGGCTATATGTTTCTGCATATCATTACATCCAAACCACTTCCCTTATTATCTAATACTTCATAGGTTGTTTTCCAACTTAGGACTGTTGTCAACCCTGGGTTCACTTGATTTCCAAGAACACCTTGTTTATCAACCCCTTGCAAATAAAATAAGCCAAGCAGTTGAAATCAGAGCGCTCCACAGATGTTATGATTTGCAGCATTTGCAAACTGCCAAAGTTTCTGGAAATCTGTATCATTATAACAGATGCAAGACTGGCAATGTTTTTGCAGAGGCATCCCCCTGTTTGTTAGCTTTCCTTCAGGCTCATTTGTTTGGCCTGTGTCAGCTGTTTTAAGTAGGTCATCAGCTGGGCTCAGTCATGTGATGTTTACTCATGTCTGTAATTAACCATGTCCAGAAAGCTGGCTCCCAAGTGGTTTATTTCCTGACTGCAGATTTATAGCCCCCATTAAAGCACTGGCTTAACTCACAAGAAGAATACCTTGATATTTACCTTGTCATAAAACATAACTTTCCCATCCTAAGGGAATTTTTATAAGTTAGATGTAGGTACAATTGTACCTAGATGTACCATGTTCATGTTTTAAACCATTGGACCATGCATATACATATTACTAGCGTTTTATTAGACTCAAGTGGGCTTACCTCCTTTTTAACTATTTTCAGCCTGTGGGGCTTATGTGATCAACCTTATAAAGTTCCAGTGCATATGTTTTGTGCAAATGATCATCAGTTCTCCTGTTCTGATATGATTATGGCTGTGCTGTAGACAGGACTTCTCTGTCTATTTTTGTGATGGAAGTGAGTGAGCAAAGTAATTTTACAGAAAGTAGCATGTAGTTACATGGAATCAAGCCCTCTAGCTCTGCAATAGCAGCCGTATTCCCTTCCTGCCGGCTGCTGAGCCAAACCCTAGGTGTTTAGTAATAGAGTATGTGATAAAAGCACTAGCCTGGAAGTTCATCGAATGTCTGGCTAACAAGGGCTAGAGTTGGTGATTTGTACTAAAGTCACAAAAACACAAAGAACTGTGTTATTTTATAGCTCTAGTCAAAGCTAATAACTCATCCAACAATAATAGCAAAATGGATTTTTCCGACCATAAAATGATAATACCCCTTTAATTGACATGCTGCAAAACACCTTGCTACTTGCAAAAAGCCCTCCTTGTTGTGAATGACTGGTCATTAATTTACAATGTACTTTTGTGGCAAATTCTGGCAAACACAAATGCCCTTAGTTTAACTGAATTGTGATTTAACTGGGCTTGTCAGATTACAGATCTATTAATATTTTGCAACCTCAGTGTGAACTCTTTGTAGGCACTTTAGTGTAAAATATTGTGGAATGGGATGACTAAGGTCCTTGTTGTTTGACATTTAGTTGGCTTGTTAGCAAATGTGAACCAGTGATTGTCGACTCAGCTGACACTTGTAAATACAGTGACAAGTTGAAGTTTGCCAAATGCCAATACATGTTTAATTTGTGCTGGATTTATGTTTTTTCTTTATTCCTGATGTCCTCAGTTGAACATTTTGATGATACTGTTTTTTTAAAAATTGTACCATTTTATCATGAAACATGCCTGTTGAATTAACATTGCTGGATTTCTGCTGTTGTATTTTTTGCCCAGGTCGTTCATCTCCAACATTTCACATTCTGGTATACAACTTTTGTCAATTAACTGGTTTCGTTTTTGTTGGATTATCTTGCTGTTAAAAGTTTGAGTTGTCCTGAGAGCGGAGGGTTGTGTCCTTCGTCATACATGTCAAGTCTAGGACAGTTATGTTGTGACTGACAGTTAGCTTATAAATTGATGGGAAAAAGGGCATCCCATAAGGATACCTTAGCCGTATTTTGGCAGTGGACACAAAAAACCAAGAGCTTTCATGAAAAAGACAATTTTATTCTTGTAATCTTTTCGCAAGTGGAACTTCTGTTGGTCTAAATCTCCGTCCCATGTGGCTTTGATATGAACCATTTTGTTGGGTATAACTCCAAAATTGAACTCTTTCGTTTCAATTCATGAAAAGGTATTTGTTTCATTGGCAGGGAGTCTGTGCACTGTCTAACAAGTAATTTATACCATTTACCTGACCTGCTATAAAACTGATGGCAACTTGTTCCTTACCTTGTGTGGTTTCTGAGATTGTAGAATAAATGACCTGTCATGCCAAGGACTATTTGCCTTTGGAAGAGCAATTGGTCTCGAGCCATGACAGAACTTAAAGAAGCTCTAAAATCACTTCTAATTTGAATACCGAACAATTTGAGACCCATTTCATAAAGGTAAATGGTTGAAAATCAAAAGTTAGTTTTTGTGACAGTAGGCAGGTTTATAGCCGCTTCGATTAACCAATCAATGTGAGCACGCCGTGGCTGTTGGCACATGATTGGGTGTACCAGGTTATTCATGTCACTGAGTTTTCTTGTTTTTCTGATTTTTTTCCAAACAGGCTCACAATTAATTGATAGTAACTATCATCTGTTTTAAAACCTTTAAAGGTCATTCACAATTTTAACGTATTCAAATTGGTATAATTTATTGTAATTCCGAAATTAAGAAATGGTTTTTGATTTCAGTGCTTTATAGTATTAGCTTATTTTTTGTGATGTATGAAGCGATAGGTCCTGGGTTATAGATAACACCATTATTTACTGAACTTTACAAGGTTTGACATTTGATTTGGAGTTTACAAAATGTTATGGCTGAGTGAATAGAAACAATGGAGACTGAGAGCCAAGCTGAAGGTATGAGTTCGTGTCACGGTGTGAATGGCCTGAAATTTTGTTTTCGGTCATGAGTAGATACCAATTCTTCAAAACCTGCGTGGCTATTCTTTAAGCAGGTTTTCAAATGATATTTGTGCCTCGCACAAGATACGGTGTCAAGCCCCAATTGTTTCTCTGACAGTGTTGAAAAGCTAAATATTGGATTCATGTTACACAACACCACAGTGTATCTAGCGTGTTAGAGGGGGGCTTGCCAACATCAATTTCCGCAACGCCAGAAATTTGTAACATGCACTACTGCGCATGCGTTAAATCTTGCCAGCAGCCCTCCATAAGAAATACACAAGAGCAGGCTATAATCAGGAATTTATAAGCGAGGGGAGATAACTGCACAATTTGCCGATAGCCTGTCGCATAGAGTGTATGTTAAGACTTGTTACTGCCAAATATCAGCGTCATTNCAAATGATATTTGTGCCTCGCACAAGATACGGTGTCAAGCCCCAATTGTTTCTCTGACAGTGTTGAAAAGCTAAATATTGGATTCATGTTACACAACACCACAGTGTATCTAGCGTGTTAGAGGGGGGCTTGCCAACATCAATTTCCGAAAGAAATATGTCCTCAGCCTCTAAAAACTGCTTGGTGTGCTAATGTCAATATCCTTGGATGTCTGACTCCCCTTATATCTGTCTATCTTTACACTAATTGGCTTTTATATATAATATTTTAGTGCATATTCATTACGTTATCCTCATAATTGTTTCAAGGCAAAGGCTGGTGTTGCTCTGTATAAGAAAGAATTTGTCTATACTGTTGACATGACAACTTAGTAATGACATGCAGAACAGGAAATTTTACTTTCTTTTTAGATTGACTTGAGTTACGAAAGTCGTACTGAGTGCCGTTCAAAATATTTTGTTGAACTTAGCAGCAAAGAGGCGCAACAACTAAACGTGTGGAGGACTAAAAGGCAATCATTCATTAAAAAATTGCGAACTGTCTTTCCTCTAAAGTTCAATATATACAAAGTTCATTTGCAGAGTTAGTAACTTCTTTACCTGACTGTTGAGCGTGCCTCTGTTCCTAAGGTAAAAAGCAGCATAATTGGTTCTGGCCTGTGCCCGTCTCTTGAAACAGCTGATGTCCCACTTTTTCAAGGAAAAGAGGATCGCGACCCATTTCAACAGGCGTAAGGTGACGTGCTGTGAAAAAATAAGGCTCCGAACTCATTTTAGCTGCCATCAGGTGATGCTGGGGGTAAAAAGGCACATTCACTTTTTGAAAATGTGGGCAATGACTACCGGTAAAAAGATTAAATACCACTGCATTAAGGTTCAAAAAATCCACAGACCGTAACCAATTATGGTGTTTTGTTTGGCTTAATCCAGTCTCCCAGGAATTCTCATTTTGTTTTCTTCTTCACCTTATCATACCATCCACATTCTTCCTTCAAGGGCATCAGTTATGAAACAGTTTGCTTAGTATTTGACGTTTCCTAGGTAATTTTTCAATCTCATGGATTTTCACGGTATAATCCCTTGCTATTTAGCACCATATGCTCATTTCTGTGTTGCCATAGTGCAAAGCCTCTCCCGTTTTCTCTTTCTCGAGTAATCGCCTTTCTGTATGTTGTATGATGTTTCATCTGCTGCACAACTAGTTACCATGAATGGCCTATGGTCCATACGTCTGCGCTTTCTAAGTCCAGTTTCTTCGTTTTCTTATGCTCCTGAATAAAACTCAAGTATTCTGCCAGTTTCTGCTATTAGACTGAGCTCAGGACAAAGTACATGGGATGTTGGTTGGACTCTGATCAGTTAACTGCCTCTCTAATGCATCTTGTAAACATCTACAGTGGTTATGAACGAGAGCTCATGTGATTGGCTAAATCTAATTAGTTTTTAATCTTTCACTGCCAAGTTTTTTACAATTGTATATCCCAGTTTTGAACACATTTCATTAGGATGTATGAATGTGAGAAATCTTCAGACTTGAGTAAATTAGGCAGCTTGATGTTACCAACATATGTCATGTGTTAAGTCTAATAATTTTTATATCAAAATTTCGAGAATAGGTGGAACATGGGTTGCATTCACTAGAAAAGCTTTAAATTTGTTATTTTTTGGTGAATTGTTTTGAAATTTTGACATCACCTGTTGGTGTGGGTAGTCGCCAGGTAGAGTTATAATTCAAAATTTCAGTCAAAAAACAATATTCAATAGGTCTGAATGAAGGATTTTAGTTGAAATAAATAACTCGCCAGCCCCAGGGTATGCACCTCGTCTCAGGTCTGTCATTTCAAACTCAGACCCTGAGTTAGAATCCTTTTGAATTTGAGTCATTTAAACTTTAACTATATGTAGTTGGCCATATTGCATCAATTGCAGCTTGATCAGGACAGCCATCAACAGAAATTTTGTCAAAAACAAGAACAAATGTAAGAAACTTGGCTTTCATTCAGAATTTTTTAATTTGGTAAAATTGTCACCCTATAGTCTGCTAATGTCGTCAAACCATAATTGTCTCCCTTGGAATTTAGGATTACATAGGTCAAGAACAGGCAAGTGCCCAACTCAGCGATTGGCGCATTAAATGGCAGTGAATGGAAACTCACTGAAAGGTTATGCTTGGCAGTGGATAGAGTTCATGTCAAAGTTGAAAGTAATATGTTATTTGTTGAAAAAGCAATACAGAATTGGTTGGCAAATTTCATTTAGAAATTTGTCATTTCTCTATAAACAACTTTATTGGTTTTATCCACTGTCAGGTAGTGTTTAAAATGAGGACTTCTAAACCATTTCTAAAAGTTGTGGTTTTATTTTTTGTAAGAGCAGTCAAATTTGCCTCACCATGAGCCAGTAAAAACATGCGAGTCATCTCTTCCCTTATTTTAAGTCAAGTCTGAGTAAGAAGCAGGACTGTCATTTTCATTTTCCTTAGTAAAGTCCAGAAATTTCACTTATATAAGCCCTACATTGAAAGTGAAAATTTCCCATTGAATCACGTCTTGTTTCCTACAGTTCTTAATCCATTTTGCTTTACTACCCTGTTGAATTGTATTTGGATAGAAACTGCTCTCTCACCATATTCCTTATCTGGTTGGTGGAAGGCCATTTTTTGGAGAAAAAATGCTGTTTTGAAAGTCTTTGCTGTGTCTGGAGTAAAATAGTAACATTTCATGTTAGCTGCATTATGGTACATGAAAATAGCTGTTACAGTACTTAATTATTTTCTTGTGAAAATCATAGCATTTTTGAAAGCCTTTAATAGATTTTATTTGTGTATGTGCAATCTGTCAATAAAATCAACCTGGTCATTGCCAATTCCAGTCTCGCACAATGCTCAGGACTATAGTTTTTCTACCTTTCTCAGACAAATTGCACAGGTCTATAGTTTGTCTACCTTTCTCGCACAATACACAGACCTACAGTTTGTCTACGTTTTTCCCGTCATAGCTCTTCAAAGTGCCCTAAGATTGTTGTGAATGCTGACAATTTCTCAAAACAATGGTTTGGTGGTACCATGGTAGTTTTTATATAGAACTTAAAAATTGTAAAGCGTTGTTTAGTGCTACTTGTCTTTTATGAATCAAAAAACGATATAAAATATAATTTTACATGTTCACCATATTATGTCTACCAATTGGACAGGTTTTACTGTACGTGCAGATGAGGAAGACTCCATTGCCAATTTTAGCTTTGAGTGTTAAACACATTTGGGCAAGATCCAAAGTGTGACATATTTATTTGAGATTGTGTTAATTTTTGTCTGATGTTTAAAAATCTTTTGAAAACTGCTTAGCACTATAACATATTTATGAGTTTAAAAAAATGATACATCAAGGATTTTGAGCAAATTTGTTGAGGTGTTCGTAGAAAAGTTTAAAAAATAGTATATAAATGATTATTCCCATTCCCTGTTCTTTAAGAAATGAGATTTTTTTAAAAATGGTATAAAAGGCAACTTTGGCAATCATTTTTGTGTGAAATTATTGATAATTTATAGTAATCAAACCTTTATAGGGTGTTTTGCTTCCAGATGAGGTGTGGGCCATGTTTTAAGCCCCATTTGAATAGATGTATCCATTAGGCACAAACTATAAAATTGTACATTTATAAAGCTCGGAAAAACTGTAGTCTCTATTTTTGAGGAACTTTTTTTCTTGACTTTTTAAGGTTAAGTGTGATCAAAGGGATGGCCATTGACGCGAACATTTGCTTAAACCCGGATAAGTACGGTAACAGGCTCTGCCCTCCAACCTTCACAGTTCCCAATGATACTCATTTATTAATATCATGAAATTGTCACATTTTACTTTGAACATCTTGTGAGCTATCAAGGTCCTAATACCATGTAATTATTATGCAATACATATTTGAAAACAGGTTTCCAGAAATGACTTCAACACTTGGTTGGGGATTACGCGGGTTGGTTATCAGTTGTTACATGGGTTGGAAATAATTGCAAGCCTTTGTCAGTAAATAATCTGTTGTCTTTGAAATCGTTACATATATTGAATGCTGACTAACATTATGCCCCATTGCATGACGTTGCTTTGCGTATGAGCGGATGTTATCACGCCCTCGTGAACAAGAACACCTTGTGACCGGACATTGAATTGCTGACCCAAAGGCCAAAGATGTTCAAGCACTTATACCGATCTTACCTTCCCCTTTGTGAGTACGGTATATAATTTTGTTTCAACGAAGACAGATTACGCCCTTATCTAAATATAATCATGTTTTTGATATAGTAGTTTCGAAAAATAGTTGAGGTCTGCGAAATTACGTAGCAAATATTTCTGACTAATTTTCAGATTTCGTCAGCTTTCTGTAACTGTAACTTTGACAAAGCCAGATGTGTTTTGTATTGAAGTTAATTACATAATAACTCTCAAAAAGTTCCCAGGATAGATACAAATGAAACTGGTAACAAATTGTAACTATATTTCACCATTCCGATGAATTTAGAAATGCAAAAATATCCACATACTGAATTTTTTGGAATATCTGTCTTCATTGAGATGGTGAACCTGTCGAATTACAGAAAAATTAGTTTTTGAGTGTTACAATAAAATCTCACCAATTATGGGCACAGTATGTCCTACAATTGAACACACAATCATCGCTTTGGTGAGATTTTACTGAAAAATCTCAATTGAAAAGTTTGGCATCAAAAGTAATGACGTTCTGGCTTCATCTTAAGTTAACTATTCTTTACTGAAACTATACTTTGTTAATTTATTTGAAGTCATTCATTGTGGATGGAAAAACAAATGCGGGCGTTTTGAACATCAATTTCTGATTTTTTATTTTCAGACTGGTTGCTCTTTTTACGCTACTGCTTTGAAGAGCCCGATTTTCCGTCACTCTTTGGTAGGCTGCTTGAACAACACATGCGCGATCTGTCAGTCAACCATGTTACTCCTAATAAGTCTCCCACAATGCACTATTCTTTGTCTATCTTCCTTCTTCTAGGGAACACAGCAGATTGCAACTATTACTCCTGTTTTGGTCCATGTTCCAGACGACACCAGGTTTTCAGAGGCCTGGTATCAATCTTTCTTATGTTAATCGCCAGGTTCAGTCTTTTGTCCGATGTCACATCACAAACGTCAATTATCTACCACGCTGAATGAAAACATTAATGTAGAGGCGCATCAACTCCAAACTGTTGTCAACAAATAAAAACCTATCACAGCGTTTTGGCCAATTTTTATGCACCCACATATTTATATTAAACGGCACAGTTTCCTAATGATCTGGGTAAAGAATGGACCGTTTTTTAGCGCTGAAATTTTCTGACTATACATTCCCACGAGATCCTGTGTGTCACATTATTTGTTTTGTTTATTACTTGGCGAAATTGATTCGCTAAGTATGTTGCTCTGACGTCAATTTTTTTTTGTTCTCATTCTACAGGTCGCAATTTTCGTCCTAACCACATGAAATTTACACACAACGTGTAGCTCCGGAAGTGCTGGAAGCCTAGCTTTAAATGACTCATGAAGGATTTTGAGTTATCGTGTTTAGATGTTCATTCCATATATTGTTTCCAAGATGGTGGATCTGGCGCATGTTGACCCATTTTCAGTTGTGCTGGGGTGCCATTTTAACGGGAAGAGAAAATGACATGAATTTTTGCATGTGGATTCTTTGAGGTATACCCTTTCAGATGACCTGTTACAATTTTTTCTCAGACTTACTGTTTTCGAGTTATGTGACTTTGAATTTCAAAAAATACGCAAAATTTCATTTTTTTCGAAAAATTTATGGAATTTGGCGATACTATCAATTTAGATAGAGTTTTGAACGAGCTTTCAGAAGATGTTTTCCATTTTTCGCTTGGACGTTTACTTTTCGAAGTTGAGATTTTGTGATAGCGCTGTTCCTTTGTTGAGCGCTCTGGCTGCATTGATGTTGGTTTAGCTCCTATTGAACAGGACTGTAGCCTATTTCTTGTTGATTTATGACATCTAAGTGCGTCATATGAATGTTATGATGTTGTTCAGCATTATCACCATCGTCATCATATTTGTCATCTTCGTCATCATCTACATCGTCGTCTTTTCAATTTATTTCGCCAAGTGTCGCTCAAGACTGTAGCCTATACTTACTGATGTCTGGCCTCAACGTTCGTCTTGTGAATGTTATCATTACTTTTATTGTTCATCATCGACACCATCATCTTCATATTCGTCTCTATCGTTGTCTTTTCTGTTAATTTCGCCAAGTGTCGCTCCTCGGAGCGCTTTCATTTACTTGTCCCAAAAGTTTATTCAAATGAACATGAAAGCATATTTTTATTTAGTCGATACGATTTATAGCATGTGTAGATGTCATCAGACTCATGCCACGACAACAGCGTTTACAGACATTGCCACACCAAGGGGCGAGGTGTAATTTGTAAACGCAACTTGTAACTCATGCTTAGTAAAATTAGGTTATTTGTAGCGAAGTATAAACAAATATGGTGGTATTTTGAGTATAAAAAAACCAAAAATGAATGTTTCAAAGTGAAATGAAAGTCTCAAAAAAGTCACAACAACAGATGCTATATGTCTAAGAAACCCAAGATATCGGTTCACCGACTCCAGTCCATTTGGGCCACAAACCGCTTGGTAAATCCACGTCGTAATTGCTTGTAGCAAGTTTCAACTCCATGAACCGACTCTGGGAGAATTATCTGTCAAACCTTCGCTCGTGATATTAAAAGCTGTTGAAAGCTGCATATATTTTCGGTTTACGCAATTGTCTGGTTTGCGCAGACTTAGTCACAAGTTTTCTAAACAAAATATGGGCAGGGCCTATGACTGCAATTTAAGTCCTGGTGGTGTTAGTGTTAGGCTCTGTTCTGTAACTTAGTGTAAAAAATTCACATTTCCAATTTACGTCTGCACACTAATGCACAACAAAAATCTTGTCCACCCTGACCCAGTAGTAAAGGCATTTTACAAATATTTCACCATACAAGAAGTTGTTCTTGCTTTGGGCAAGCACACAAACCTAAAGAAAGCAATGCCCCTTCGACTACTTTCACGCTGTCTCGTGCCCTCGCGCTGACTTTTTGTGCTTCTGGGCAAGCATATTATGAATGTGAAAGGACTCTATTAGCCTCTTTCAAAATGCATTCGTGGTTGCAAAGTGTACATTAAAATTCTCCGTTTTGGTACGGTGAAAACTTGATTATTTTGCTCAAGGTCGGAGCATGTACCAATTAAATTTCAGAAATAGGCAAATATTGGCCGTCCAAAGTAAAAAAATTATGATCAACAACAAACAATTGTTCACTTCGGTGTAACACACAATGGGAATGCTTGAAAATGTCCTAGGAACTATTGTTTATGGCAAGTCTACTTTCAGACTCTGTTGGTGTAAAATGCAATTTCCAATAGTAGAAAAATATGATGAATCCCAAAAATCATCCCATGTCCTAATCTTCTGGATTAAGAAAATTCAGTTTCAGTTTGAATTACGGTGTCTCAAATTTTAAAGACTGTCCAAACTTGGGAGTTTTTGCTGCGATGTAAGACGACTATCGTGATCAGTTTTCTCAGGTGATATGAAAGGTGTCTTATCAATTGGTAGCAGATTAACTACATCACTCCTGTACACCGCTGAGATTCATCCTTATCTATGGATAACTAACTGCTTAATGAACTATCTCATTATGTAATTGTTACATATCATTACAAATCAAGAGTATCCCAGTTATCATCATACCAAACCCAGAGTTTCCACAGCTACTTATGTCTGGGTCACTCTTGTTGTTCAACAGGTAAATAACAGGTGTCATTTTGAGATTTTGAGCAGTGGGATGAACAGTTGGGACTAAATTTTTAGGTCTGTTTGCCCCTTTTCTGTAAGGGAAGGGGGGTGGGCTCCATTAAAAACTGAGCTGCCATGGTACAGTAGATTTGTACTGACATTTCTGGCCTTTTAATCTGGGAATCTGATCCAAGGTCCTATTGTGTGTAATAGATCAATTACCACATTAAGTGTGGCATCAGTGGTAACTGGCACTGCCTGTTCATGACACCATTCTTTACCTGCCCATTGGAGACTGTCATTGAAAATTGAATTGTGTTATGTATGCCCCTACTTATCAGAGAGATCTTAACTTTAATACCTACAATGAAAGTAGTGAAATTTGAATGCTCCCCCACTCACTCCTCAGAAACAGCCATGTCAAATGTTTACCATAAAGTGTGAGTAAATAAATAACAATTCGATTATGATGGTTCCGTTTGGTATTGAAAAGGAATTTGAATATCCCACGGACCTTTTTGCATTTAGAGAATAGACAAGAATAGATAAGCAAGGTCATTTTGTAACCTGTTGCAAAGATTTTTAAGACATCATGCTGTTTTTCCATCTGACTGGCTATAGACCTTACAAGATTTTGGAACAAGATGGTGATTGCATCTTTTTTGCAAGTTTGGAAACCTGCAAATTGTTGTCTTGTGGGATTTTCATTTTCTGTGCCATCTGTTGGCTGAAAATGTAGGTGTACATTCTTTGCTTTCGTTGGTTGGTTTCATTCTGCTGGGAAACTTGTGTGTCCTACAATCCATTAGCAGATATCCCATGAAATCTGCAACTGCAAAACTGCCAATGTGTAACTGATAACATACCACAATTTCAGTAGTACTGGTGTGTGCTGCAATACACAAGTTTGCAGTTGATTGGTTGATTGCAAGGTTATCCAATTTGCATAAGGATACCAAATTAAACTTAGCTGTCATTTGCATGTGATAACTGCTGGGAATAACCCACAACCTCGCTGTAACTATCTCGGAATGTACTAGATTCCCAAACTGTGTTTGTTCTTTCAAGTCAAACTGATAATTTCTGTGATTAGAACAGCTCATCTTGCCTCCCAAATCATGACTTGTTTGAACAGAGTTGTTTGTTATGGGGGCTATGTAATAAACCTATCATTCCAACACAATACAGTTGATAGCTTAATGGACGTGATAATTAAGTTGAGTGTACCTGTTCCATTGTTTTCGGGCTAGTTGACGCATACATCATAGCAATCATTGCGCTTTCATTTTTATCTTGTTTGTCACAAATGAAAAGGCTGGGGGTTGGAGATAAATTATTTTACCTGCGTAAAATTCCTTGAAAATGGTTCAATTTGGCTACGTAGTAGTTTGAAAGTGAATGCAAATTATCATGGGAAATATGATAATGATGATAATGCGTATTTTGAATTTCCGACAAGAATTCCGTAAGGTCAGCTTATTGACTTCTGTCAGGTTGCAGCTTTTGTTCTTTTTGCACTAAATAGTAAAATTTTCTTGATTTTATTATTGTTAAGAAATTTGGCAAAATGAAATTACATTTTCTGTCACAGCAAAGATTTAGTGTGAGATACAGCACTGGCACTTACCAGGAAATTGGACATCTGGACAAATATTTGGAGTAGTGTATGTAGCAATGACGTTCTCTACTGAAGTAGTTTGATTCAATTCAAAAGTGCTTGAGATCATACCGGGAATAATACGCTTACAAGGAAGTAACGTATCTCTAAAGATATGGGGTAATTTTCACCGCTCGCTCGTCCTTCTGAGCGGCTTTTACCAGGTTGGCACTGGAGTCGGATACAGTTGGGATGACGGTATTTTCCGGTGCGAGCAAGACCCAATTAAGTGTAATTATCCGACCATTAATGGTAGTAAACATCGATCTCTGCCTGTACATAATGGCAAATTTTCAAAATGCATTAACCAATAATTTTCGTTAAAAACGAACGCCACGGCGGTATTCAGCTGGAAAAAACAACCAAATATGGTTTTTGATTTTTAAAAATCGATGAACTAATATCGGTAAGTTAAAAACATTGGGCACGATTGAAGATAAATGACAGTACGTATTGATATACTCGGTGGATTTACAAACGCTGATCAGAGTTAACAATATCTCATAGATTGTACTTTTAATATTCTTTCAATCTCGTTTAACCAGATTTTTACTAGGAAACAGTTGTACTTAGCTTGAGCCCACTCTTCATTTTTTATCACTGACAAAAACCTAGAATAGTTAGTCAGTGCAACCGAAATTGTCCAGAGACTCCAAATCTTCAATGTGGTCATCGCCATATTTGCATTTTTGTTTACATTTTACGACTTGAGTTCCAATAAAGATTAAACTTGAACTACTGACAGGTTTAGTTTTGTTTGCTGTGACATGTTTAGTGTAGGTGTAATCTGGAAATTTTAGGGATGGGTTCACAATTAACTAAACTAATTAACTTTCGCTGGCGATCAAAATCTACCATGATTGTTTTGGTACTTCAAGTTTAAAAATGAAATAAAAAGAACCTATCAACCCTTTCCCGGTAAGAAAAAAACAAGTAGACAGGAGTATTAATAATGAAATAATAAAAACTGGTATGAAACATTTAAAACTATCGTTCCTTTAGGAAGTGGCCCTTTGTCAAGATAAACACAAATAAAAATTTTTAGTCATGTTGTAATATTTAAAATGTACCCAAGTTAAAACTAACTGTCCACAGTTGTCCCCTGTAACTCTGCAAGTGCCAGAGAAAACCAGTTTGGGTGTAATAACTGTTGAGACAGTAGTGCTAGCAATTACCTTTCTACTTCATAAGCTCAGATCCACATCAATACAAAGGGCATGCTGAATAGGCATCCTGAAAGTTGTCTTGGGCAAAGAGAGTCTGAGTGGTGACCAGTGTAAGCGAGAAATTCTCTACAATAAAGGAAGAATCCAATAGTTCCTTGCTGGCGCCCATCCCATTCCCATGCATTTTGAAATATTTTTTGAAAAAATGCACTGGACTAATTTCACAGAAGGTGGTTTCCCAAAAGAATTCATAACTACCAGAATCGCCCCTGTTGGCAGATACTGACACTACACAGTGTGGTACATTGCATGCGCCAACACTGGTGGCTTTATGATACAAATAACAATGAATTTTTATTCAGTCAAAAAAACCACGTAGGTCATGACTAATTTTTCCCCGGTATTAATTCATCGAAATTTGGTGGAACCACAAAGGAGTCAGAATTTCATCACATTCGTGTCTGACTGCTACAATTTTCCCTGGTACAAATTTGCTTGAAAAATACATGGGATGATTTTCATCAATTTTCACATGGAAACCATGGCAATTCTATTGTGAGGAATTGATCAAATTATTCATAGCTGTCCCAGCAGTTAAACAAATAGGTCACCTGTCTTCAATATTGTGTTGGGATGCTGACACAGCATATGGAATGGAACTCTTTTTATTGCACACTCGCAATACAGTGCAAAAAACAGTAAGGTGCTCATAAAATGCTCACTGCAGATTCTGAGCATTCACAGAATATAAAAACGTCTGCTAACTAAATTCTATTTAGAGCTGCATTTCGCCTTGTATCTCTGGCTAAACAACGAAAATTGAATTGGGCCTTCTACTCTCATAAAAGTGCTCTCATGGGGTCCCTCGCCGTGATAGGATTCAATTTCGGTTATCGACATTAACATCAAGTCATCAGCAACTCAAGGAAATGCTTCAGAATTTATTGGTGTTCGCCAACCCTAAAATTGCAGATTTGAAAATGGCACACAAACGTATTTTGTGTGACCCGAGTTGCTAGCACATTAGTCAAGTTTGGATGAGCTTGGTAAAATTATTAAACCTCAAAGACGGCTTCGGGTAAGAATTGAACTTTGACAGCTAAACAAGGATGAAATGCCGGAGTCAGTCAAAAGTTACATGTATTTGCTCAGCATTTTTATGCGCCCACATTTTATATGTGCAATTTTAGTTTTTTACGTTTACGTTTGTATCTTCGAAGTTCTTTGATGGATTTTCAAGGAATGTGGCAAATAAGCTTCTGCTATGGAGACCAGAACAGCTTTTGATTTTCGTATGTAACATATTTGCACTACCTAGTGGACATTTTTGACATTTTTAGTCCATTTTTTGTGACTGCCTCTATCTGCCAAATTGCTTGAAGGATCATTGTGAAAATTAAGAGATGTCTTTGATGAGAAGACTGGCTGACATTGATTTTCGGACAGGTTCGACTTAACTTTGGCACCCCTTAGTACCGATTTTTTTGCTTCTATAGATGTTGCTCCTTAACTTACCCTTTGCAGGATCTTAGTGAACTTTAAAAGATGTGTTCCAATGGAGCAGACAATGGATGATGATGAGTTTCAGACCTTTATCTGACTACTGCTGTGTCCCCTTAGTGGATATTTTAGTTTTATTTTACGTTTGTCTATGTATCTTCTAAGTTTCGTAGCGGATTTTCATGAAATTTGGCAAATAGTTTTTTGTTGTAGAGGTGACAATGCCTTCCCAATCTCGTACAAGGTGGATGTATTCTGTGCCAATGGCTAATAATTTTATAACCAAAAAAACTAGAAGCACACCGTTTGCAGTGCAGCCATATGCACATTTGGACACTCTGCATTGGTCATGTGTTATTGGGCCCAGCAATGCGTGTGACTGCTGGAATGAAATTTGTTTGTTGGGGAGAACAGACAGGGGAGATGCTCTGTTCTTTATTTAGTGTTGGTACACAATCAAATAATACTAAGCCAAATCTTTTGGACACTAGCCAATGTTGCCTGAGGTCTTTCATCAGCGTGCTAGGCTCCATCTACTAAAACTTCAGACGGGATCGTGTCAGTCGGTTATTTCTTTTTAATGTACTATGTCGCTGGAAGTTATTTTGAGGTGGAATATTTCGCATGATTGGTGATAATGTACATATTCATGTAGTACAGTGAAATGTCCCCAATTTAGGACACAACATGGCGCACAAGTAAAAAGTGAAATTTTATTTTCTCATTTTTATACAAACGAGGTGTGGCATCAAATCAATGCTGTACCATGTTTAAGTTCTGTATCATAGGTACTACCATTAGAAAATATTTTGAAAAAAGATAAGCATCCACAGCAATGTTAAAGGACCTTGTGTAATCAAAAAAAGTAATTTTGGCAATTATTTTTGTCCGAAATTGTTGACATTTTACTGCAGTGCCATTTATATAGTCCAGTGTCAGTGCATTGAAACTACAAATCATAAAACACCAGGCCTTTGATTGTTGTGGATTACATTCCATGTTCAAATTTTGCTCTCATTATCACCATGGTTATGACATGTTAAGTGTAACTGAATGTTTTGATTAAACAAAACGTTGCTTAATTTTTATGCACCCTCATATTTATATGTGGACGCATTATGCCGTCAATTCTCTGTCCGTCCGTCTGGGCGGCGTCCGTCAGGCGTCCGCTGCTCTATCTCCAAAACCCTTTGACAAACGTTCATGAAATTTGGCACATATGTTCCATTCATGAATGGGACGGCATGAGCGAACTTTCGGTTTGTCCCCTAGTGGCAATTTTAGTTTTATCCGCTTACCTTTGTATCTTCAAAAGTCTTGATCGGATTTTCGTGAAATTTGGTATGTAGGCACCTAGTAGTGAGATTACGCTATTCTATTTTCGGATGGATTCGACCTTGTTTGTGCCACCTAGTGGTCATTTTTTCTGTTTTCGAGTCTCTTTTTTACGTCCACCCCTCTGCTCAAAAGATGATTGTTTGTGGTTACTATGAAGGGGACGGTTGACGATGATTTTCCAACGATTTCGACTACTGTGGCACCCCCTAGTGGGAGTTTTGTTTTTTTGCGCCTATGGTTGTATCTCCTAAACCGTTCGCACGATCTTTACGAAATTTAGTGAGTATATTTATATGATGTTAAAAATAGACCACGACGACTTTTGGACAGATCTTACAACCAGTGTGCCCCCTAGTGGCAATTTTATTTTTTTACGTTTACCTTTGTATCTTCAAAAGTCCCTAACGGATTTTTATGAAATTTAATATGTAGGCACCTATTAGTGTGGTGACGCTATCCTTTTATTTTCGGATGGATTCAACGTAGTTTGCCCCACCTAGAGGCCATTTTTACTGTTTTCGAGTCTTTTTTTGCGTCCACCTCTCTATCAACCAAACCGCTCAAAGGATGATTGTGAAAATTGGCATGTATGTGCTTACTATAAAGAGGATGGTTGACGATGATTTTCTGACGATTTCGACTACTGTGGCGCCTCCTAGTGGCAGTTTTGTTTTTGTTGCGCCTATGGCTGTATCTCCTAAACCGTTCACAGGATTTTTACTTAATTTAGCAAGTGTATTTATATGATGTTGACTACAGATGATGACGACTTTCGGACTGATCTGACTACTGCTATGCCCCCTAGTGGCAATTTTAGTTTTTTTACATTTAACTCAGTATCTTCAAAGGTCCTCAACAGATTTTCATAAACTTTTTTGACTATAACTGTCAACCCCTTGTATATCAGTTAGGTTCAAAACTAGCGCGGCATCTATTGGTGGGCTGACGCTATCTTCCTGTTTTTGGATGGAATCTAGGTATTTTGCACCACCTAGTGGCCATTTTTTGCTGTTTTCAAATCTTGTTTTTGGTGTCCACCATTGTATCAACCAAATCATTTGAAAATTGGCATATATGTTCTCAGTGTGAAGACGACCTTTGATGATGGTGACTGACTACTGTGGCACCTCCTAGTTGTAGTTTTGTTTTATGCCCATAGTTGTATCTCCTAAAACCACTGCAGGATCTTTACTAAATTTATTAACTGTATTTATATGAAGATAACAACAGACAACAGCGACTTTCAGGCAGATCCAACGTACACTGTGTCCACTAGTGGCAATTTCATTTTATTCCTTTGTTTCTCTGAACTTCCTTGACAGATTTTTATGAAATATGGCATGTTCCTGTTTTTGGATGGATTGTATGTTTTTGCGCCATCTAGTGGCCATTTTTATGGTACAAATAAATAACTCTAAAAGCACACCATTTGCAATGCATTCGTGGGTGTATTTCAACGCTCCGCATTGCTCTTTTTAAGCATTTTGACAAATTAATTTCTTATGGAAAAATGGAAAATTGCTATTTTAGCACAATCATTTGTGTGCGAAACTGAAGAGAAAATGTGTCAACGCATTTCCTTTTGATGCACCATGACATGAGAAAGTGATGAAATCAAAACGCAAGTGCGATATTTGAATTGCGTTATCTCTAATGTGTCTGTCTGTGCCCTCACGTTGTACTAGGGTAAAGAGCCTTATCTAAGTAACTACTAGTTTATGTACCTGGAACAGCATGCCTCTTTAAACAGGTTATAGTGTGCTCAGATCTGTTTATTTTTTATCACTTAAATGTTTATTCCTTCAGATATAATCAGGCGGGGTACAAAAATTCAGTTTGCAAAAGCTCGGTATTTTTAATGTTTGGTCAGTCCATTGTCTTGTTTTTATCAGCTAAAGAAAATGCTGTAGATATGTTCAAGTTTAAAGATGCTAAAGTTTAAAGGTGGTAAATTCTTCCACCTAAGTGTTGAATTATCAGTTATCTGGTTCGAAGATGATCTACTTAGACTAAAGTTTCCAAAAGCAAAAAATAAATGTTATTCACTATAGTTACCAATCTTGTCCAGATTAAGTCTCTTCTTTGGCTCGGCTGCCTATCCCCAAAATGTCTAAATTTTCCCTTTTAAGCACCCATGTTTGCCATAACTACCTACGCTCAATATGAGGACTCGGTAGTGATACTTTCTTTTGAGTGCTTGTGTGTTTGTGAATGTTCATCTCAGCAGATTTTCAACTCCCAGAAAATACGCATCTCGCTTGTTGTTGAGTTAAAATTGATAACTGGACGGTTTCAGCATAACCTTGCCTTATATGAGTGCGAGAATTTACTGCTCATATCAAATGGTTCTGTTAGCTTTAGTGCATTGTACTCGCGTGAGATGTAACGTTATCTCATTTGATCATACTCTTGTGCAAAATACGGTGAAAGCATTCATGTTAGCACTAGCAGGTAGCCAGTTAATTAAATACGCGTTATGTTTGCATCAGATATATTTAAAGATGCGCTGTGTGAAAAGGTTAATCACTACTGACCTACTGTTGGTGATGATCCAGTCTAGATGGTGGGTGCCTTACTTCCAACAGTACAATGTCCGCAATCCGCTGATGTGTGCGAGACAGCTCCTACGCTACCATTTAGAATTGTTTCCCTAGCACCTTTAGTGAGCCTGCGCTAGACTGTGACTAACTCGTCTTAATCGATTCACAAATTAATGCTTGTGGCTTATCCGCGATGGTGAAGAAAACCTGTTTTTAATGCATCGATTTTGCAAATTCAAAGATGGCTACTATTTACTTTTTAATTTTAAAAATAATCATGTTGGTCATTTGCCTTAGTTATTGATGTTTTTTTTTTTTACTTTGGAACTTGTGTGCTATACAGGCATGTTGGTTTGCAATAGCAATTATCTCATCTAAAACGCTCAGCCAAGCCCATGATCAGTGACCTAAGCTTACTTCAATGCATGATGGCACCATCAAGCCTTTGATGTGCCTAGGAATTCCGGATACTCTGGAGTAAACAATGCACACTTTGTCCACTTGTGTGCAAATTCTGTTAGTGTAATATTTGCCTAATGTTTATTTGACTGACTTCAGTACACATGAAGTCAAGGATGTCTAGCTCTCTGGCCAATTTCTCAAAAAGTTTGTTTTTAAGTGCCTTAAGCTCAGTTTAGCATCCACAATTTTTGAGTCTTTAATTTAAGTGTCCTTCGTTTTATCTCTGTGGGGAATAGTATGATTATCAATAATTATGTTTTCTTAGCAACAAAATTGGTATTTGTACTTGTTCATCCTTGGTTCTGCAGTTGGACGGGGTCATTATACCTTTGGATGTCTTCTTGATAATTAGCCACAACACTGAAGAGAACTGATTACTTCAGTTCTTTGAAGTTGAGTTGATAAAAAGTTTTGCTAATTGTGAAGGAGTAAACAAACCCTACACAAGTCTATGGGGACTGTGCCCTGTATCTTGACTATATAAGTGTTCATGGACGCAAAAGGCTTTGTCATATAAAAACTAACACGCCTGATCCAATCTTCAGTTAGTGCCAAATGAAGTCCCATGTAATGCATGCTTGCACCAATTTCGATTCACAATTTTAGAGTAGGTCAACCCCAAGGAACTTTGAAGCGTTTTCTTACATACGTAGTTCATGGTTTTTGATGTTCTTGATAGTAATGGAAATGTAATCCTACCATGGTAAAGACTATAATGAGGCTTATGGAGTAAAACGCCAAATTCAATTTTTGTTTTTATAAGCTACAAGAGCATTAAAGTTGCGTTGCAGTCATGCCTTTATCTTTAATAATATCAGCGACTGTGCAGAACGCTGATCAAAACAAATGTCGGTCAGTGACCAAAACAACAATATTAGTGAAATGATTATGCAAATTGTTAATATACATAGTGAGATCCCAAGTATGAATTTATGTGTTTGGTTTTTGAAGTACTGATCTATCACTGATCACTGCGTAATGCTCTGAGGTTGCAGATGAAATCATACTTATTAAAACGCTTCCACCCAAAAAGAAACTGAATTTCAAAAAGACAAAAAATGCCACTGCGACCCTTAGTTCTCCAAATTGACCTGTGACTTGAGCACGTGTGGGTCAGTTGACCCATAGCCATGCTTTTCTTAAGTAATCCCTGAACTGTTTGTGACAAACTTTAACTAGAGGCACAAATAAAGCTTCTATATCTAAATAATATAAGTGCTTCTAAGCAAAGTGAAGTGTTTATTATTACACAAGTTTCTATTTGCTTTGCAGCCCCTTATCCAATTATTGTTTGGAATAAAGTGTTAAGATTGGCCATGACCTTGGTAATCTTAATCATACCCCAGACTGAGACACAGAGATGAGGCATGGAATCATATGTTTTAACATAATTGTTGTCTTGACAACAAATATATGCTCATCATGGCCTGGATTTCATGTGACTAGAAAACTTTGCACAGGAATGAAGACTTGTTGTTCACAAACATTTTACTGGAGGTCACAATATCGGAAAAAATATGTCAAATGGGGGGATTATGGTAATTCTTCTCCCGTTAGGCATTCCACTTTGCATAAATGGGAAAGAGAATTCTGTCACATTTTCCTTTGAAAATTAGCTTTAAGAAATTTGGCAGTTCTTGATGAGCATAGTTCATGTAGCTTTCGTAATGGTAAACTTTTTTGAATATTTACCACACTGTAGTCAACCTTTAAAAACAGAAAAATAAACAACATCTGCCAGTGACATTAACTTTTGTGCAAAATAACACAATAGGAAATTAAGTTTTATTCTATGGTAATATTGTGTTTTACGTCAGACTGCATTTCTGCATTCCATCGATTTTTTTCTTTGGTTACATCACGTGCACATTCTTACATACACATACAATCTTTAGACATGGAGGTTTTCACTGGGGAGATAAGATACCACTGACAATGGCTGCTTTTATCTTGTTTAATTGGCATGCCTATCTCAAGCAAACATCTTGTGTAATCAGAGAACACAGATTTTGACTTTATTTATCTTACTAATAATTGATTTTATCAAAACGTCACTAAAACTTTCCATTATATTTCTGGTGTTGGTAGTCGTTTCAATTTCAAGTGGACTGATGTTAGAATGAGCCAGAGCCCTTGTGAAAAATAGGTTTTCAAGAAGTTCCATTTCAGTCAGATTACGGTAACCACCAACTGTACAAGTTCCAATGAAATTATTTTTCAGTCTATTTCACCTACATGTTCTTGTTGCTTCATGGATCAAATCTGGATTTACCCTTGCTTAAATTAGATAATCGTGGTACTGGAAGAGCCCATCTAGTTCAAGTTCAACATCTCTAATCAAAAGAGCTGCCTAGCCCAAGTGGATATTCTGTATCCTTTCTTGTCGAGACATGTTTCATTTTTAGCGGTTATCTGTGTATTGGAATTTCTCATGCAAGTGTTCCTTTCATTCCACAGTATCTCAAAAAGTGTTGTATCACACCTTGATTCTACTGATTTTGGCAGGTCTCAACAGCCCTCCAGTTATTTACTCAAGATTTGTTCTCTGTCATGTGAATGGGGGGAGGTGTTGTGTTAAGAAGTTGCCTCATCATTGAGTACCCGGTACACACGCACTTGAAATAGACAGTAACACTAGCAGAATTATTATCGGAGTGTTTAGCACCTTTAAGTAACACAACCACTGTGTTGTCAAAAGCATATAATCTGTATGTATTTCATTTTTGTCTCAAATTTGTTTAGTCTCTGTAGGCCTCTTGCACCTCCAAAATAGCGATGAAAATGTGAAATTAAATACTTCTCTCCATTGATCCTCTTGTGTCTTGGATTTTTAAAAACAGTTTCATTGATACCAACCATTCGTGATTTTATCATGCTTCTGACCAGTACATTAGTGCTAACAGTTGTTGGCAGTTACACAAAAAGCTGATTTTGTTTCAGTAACAGCTGTCATCACCAATCACACTAGTTAAAAATTCTTCTGAATTACTATTAATTTTGCAAAACTGCAACCCCGCCCCCCTGCCTGGCACCAATTCCACTTATCTATTGCATGCACCTTACATGAATAACGGGAATGAGTTGCTGAAAGTCTAGATGGTTTTCCTAAGTGTTTCGATGTAATCTGTTAAAGGAAAGATTTTTGCATTCACTAGCAACTGAGGTTTACTTTGAGAGGGAGCTTCCTATCTAAATACAATGGCTCCCAGGAAACTTAGTGATAACAGACACCTCTTGTCAAGATAAGTAGAACCCTCTTCAGGCAGGCTGGGCAGGTAACTCCTTTATTTTATTGTACTCGACACATTTGGATGAAAAATTACCTAATTGCAGTTGCTTGCGCGATTTCTAAATTCATGGAGAAATTTCACCAGAAATGCTGTTAAGACAGTTAGAACAGAAAATTCATGAGATGATGGGAGAAAGAAAGCAAGATGGCTGCCATCCTGGGTATCACGACAGGATTCACCAGCATGCATGTGACAGATAAATGGGAAGATAGTGATAATGTCATTTACTTTCCAGGGCCTATAGATATTGGGCTGGTAGGTGTGCTTCAGTCACACTACACCCACAGTCTGAAGCAGTCAAGATGTACTTTGACAGCCGGGTTGAAGGTCCTTTGGATCTGCATGGTTGGTCACTTTCTCTGTCTCTTTTGGGACTTTGAGTTCCGCGTCTGTTAAGAATATTTGCTTACAGTTTGATAGGCCCTATCGTTTGTTTATTTGTTTCTTCATGCTTAGTTAGTGATAGTGTTTGATTAAACCAATTAATGACATTTTTTAGATGGACTCCTCACTTTTTACTATTTGCTATAGATAGCGTAAATGAGAAAAATGCATTCACCCAAAGTGTTAATGTTCATATACCAAAAAGAAAATGATTGCTTTGAAGCTACTAAAAAGTTCATGAGTGAAAGTGTTCTGCACATCATTGCTAAAGGTAATTTTTTCAGGTGTTGGTCCTTCTGTGATTTTAACCTTAAAAGGCCTTGACAGCATAAAGTTGTAGTTTAGTAATTATGTATGGGTTTAAATGCCGTTTCTCTATGTTATAGTGACATCTGTATGTATTGTTAAATTTTGCTATACTGTCAGGTTTTTATAATATGGTGGTAAAATTTTCCCAGGTCTTTTTCCAATGGTCCCATGCTTCTCACTGGACTTTACAAAGATCTGTAAATCCTGAGAGTTGTATTATCACAGCTACCATAATCTTTAAATCTCTAGATAACCGTAGAGCATCATTGTATTGCGTTTTCTTCAAGAACATAATCAGTTAGTCAACACTGCTGACAGTAGTATCTTTTTAATGTGCGATGCCAAGAAATATTGCTGTAACATTATTGTGCCATCTTTTTGTGTTGGTAATCTTTCGGTCAACAGCACGACCATTGGATGTTTTCTTGCAACAAAGATATGTGATAAAGTTTATCTGTGTCTTGTTGATTTGACATATTATATTCTCTAGAGTCTGGATAATAAATTAAGGAAAATTAAATTTCGGGTGTTGTCTAATTATTTGTATAACTAGCTTGGGAACTGAGACATTTCAGTAGAGTTAAATACCCATCTTTTAATATTTGTGTTGAATAGTGGGATATTGGTGGAAATTGAACTACTGTACTCACTGTAGTTTGCTACTGGAGTCTTTGTATATTTCATAATTTTTAGGAGACTAAAACTAATTGAAATTGGGAGTGGTTGTAACACTTAAGTGTTCATTTCATGCCTGCACTCAGGGACTAGTGTATTTATCAATTACCGTACTTTGCATGCAAGACTCAAATAAAACATTAGACATAATTTTCAAAGGTCCATTTCTAAGTTTGCAGGAAAACATTCATTGATTTCAAAATAATTTGAACTCTGCTTATTGAATTGTTTGCAGTCGTCATGATTTGATTTATGGGAATAAATAAACACTTGAAACCTCAAAACAGTTCTTTTCTAGGAAAACATCATGGCCCATCTGAGAAGGCTTGAGGGTACGGTACAAAGGAATTGTTGTTTTCATCATATGAAGCTTGCAAAAAGTAATATTTTAGTCGTAACATTGCACAAAATCATTTTCTCTACAGCTTCCTTTTTCATTTTGTCATGACCATCCTGCCAGACAAGAGACTGTTATATCAGCAACGAGTGGATTAAAAATTTATCAAACTCAAATTCGCAAAGAGGAGGGGGTTCATTGCACCTTCCTGCTAATCTTTGAAATCAGTTACTGTATAGTCCTGTTATGTTGGTTGTATACACAAGTATTTATGCTATCAGCTGCCTTAGTAAACCACATTATTATTTGTGCAAATAATGTCATGGTCATTGCTACTCATGTTTGTAGTTCGTATTAATAATAACACAATTCACATTGTCTTCTTCAATTTGCATAAATGGTGGCTCTAGTTAGGGCTATTAAGAAATGATGGATTTGGAAATTTTTTATAGAAATGTTACTTTGTCTTGTTTTTACACAGTAAATCAACTTCTTATGACATTTATGTAAATGAACCTGCACCACAAATTGCAATGGCTTAAGATACAATGGCACCTGCAAGCCTCATAAGTCTGCATTTTTGGAAGGGAGGTTAATTTGATAAGATAAGTGTGAACTTGTGTGGTTGTCAGTGAGCAAGAGTCCCTTCAGTCAAACAACCTGCAATTATAAGAGCCTGCGAAACCCTTGTGTCAGGTTTCTAGCTCCTGAGCTCGGGTTTAACTATATATTAATAATGCATAAAAATGGTTCCAGGTGATCAGTGCAATGGGCCCACTTGCGCGGCCTGCGCACGTCTGGTACAACATGTATCCGACCGCCTGCAATTATTTTTTTATTAAAAGAATATAATAAAAATAAAAATAAAAAATATAAGAGCGTTTGGAAATGCGTAGATCTGGAGTGACCTGACCAGCCGATAATTTCACTGCCGGACTGAGATGTTTGAATTCTTCAACGATGAAAGTGCGAGGAGCTCAGCCTCAGGGAAAATTGAAATATTGTTCCTTCTATTTTCACAGCACAGTATACGGTAGATTGTACTTTTTTAGTAAATAAGTACAATAACCACTATCTATAATATCAGAAAGGCTGATATCAGTTCCTTTTCTTTGGGGCAGTCTAATATCATTAGCAATGTCTTCAATAGATACATGTAGCATATCTCTTAAGCCTGAGTGGCTGGCCTGATCATCTTGTTCTGTGTTAGCTGTTTGTCTAAATGTGAAACTGGGCAAGGGGGAATGAAGGGATCATCTCTGTTACGCTTTTGCAAAAAACGCACATATGTGATCATTTTCTTGCAGTTTCTATGATTTGCCAGCCAGCTCTTCAGTGCTAACTAGCCATTACCACCATTTATTTTGTCAGGAAATTGTCAGAATATTACACACACTCAGATAATAGTCAAGACTGGGGGTTCAATTCAAATGGTTTGGTTATGTACCTAGACCTACTAATGAAAGCATTAATCAGCTGATCGAAGCAAAACTCAATGTCACGAAGTACTACACTTGGGTTGAATTAAAAGCACAACAACAACGACAACAACCTGCGACTCCCACAATTTGCATCTTTGCGCATTAGCACTCCCCATTCCTGCATGTTTACAACTTCTGCCTTGCCACCGTTACTTAGTTGTTTGTGTGTGTAAACGGCCGCTTGACACCGATCATCTTGCGCCGTGTCAGTTGCGCCGTGTCAAAAGTTAATGTCTGAAGGGTCTTATAAGACCGAGATGTCTGTAATGCCATGCAGACTAGAATTACAAAATTTTGTCTCATGACTGCTTCACCTGCATGAATAAAGGAATATGTCTGTCATCCCAGAGGGGACTAATCTTTCAGATTGAATTGTCTGCACTAATTACCCACCAGTTCTTTCCAGGCAACTGTTGGACCAGGTTAATTGAGTCTGTCTTTGATGTGGGTCATGTCTATTATAATCACAGTCATCTCATGGTCTTGCACAAACAGCTTGCAATTAATAGGCTCATGACTCATCTCAGTAAAATGGATATTTAGGGTTTTCACTTAGAATTTTGTCATGGTCAGTAAATATGATTAGGTGACCAACTGAACATTTGGAAGGTTCCTTAGCATAGCTACATCTTGGGAGAGTCCTCTTCCATATGATGTAATGAGGTATTCCATATCTGAGCCAACATAGCCAGAATAACTGGCCCTCCAGGCCCACCTTCGAGATGTGATACCTGAGAGTGCTTAACACCCATCCAAGGTGATGATATACCCTGCAGTGGGATTGTCTCTCCCCACTAAGTGTTGATCAGAGCTATTTGACTGACTCGATCTCCTCACTGGGTGTTATTTAGAATTGATGTTCAACTCAAAACAAAGCACCAGCATCTAGGTGCCTTTTATTAGCTTTTGTGGTGACTAAGTTCATTAAGAGGTTGGCTGTGGTTCAAATTGGCAGCCAACAGCTAATTGGTGACCTGAATTAGCATTAAACAATAGGATGTGGATTTGCATGCCAGAGGAAATTTGTCACTTTCATGTGACCGGGCTACCATGAGTATGAGAGGTTCTCATAACTAGTGAAAACAGTCAATCACACTTTGGGCATCTTGTGTCCACTGGGTCATCTCAAGATTTCTACTGTCAACTGTCCTGGTGACCCTAATTTTTTCATTATATGCATTAAGGCAGAAAACCTAAAGGTTATATAACAAATGCTCTCCACCTTGTTATGGTACTCTGGATAATGGGCTCTTCTCAGAAATTTTGAGTCCCTTGTGAGATTGTGTTATGACTTGTTGTATAATAACTTTTGGTCACCTGACGTTCAGTTCAAATTAATAGTACATTATACTCCAGTGGGTTTTGTGACAGTTCATAGAACATGTGGATGGTTGAGGAATCTTCTTCAGTTAAAGGTGTTATAAAGCCACATTCCTACGGAACTCTAGAATTTGAGAACCATTTCATAAAAGCATTAATTAAGCCGAGTTGGCCACAAAAAGCAACTTTTGATTTAGATTACTTAATTAATGCTTTTATGAAATAGTTCTCAAATTCTAGAGTTCCGTAGTCAAATAAGATATAATCTCTGAGCTACCACGAATGCTCATTTTATTTGCTGACCATTCCCTCAAGCAGCAACGAAATGTAATTTTTTCCAAATACCCGCCAGAAACCATTTCTCATCTGAGTTCAGCAACAAGTTGATATAAGTTTTATATAATGATATGTGGTCTAAATCAAAAGTTATTTTACATATATTTATATATGTACATGTATATGTGTATATGTGTGTATGGCAGCTTTAATTAACTTGTACAAATTTTTTCATCTTGCTTTTTCTGTTCTTTACTTTTCAATGACTTGTGATGTAACCACAGTGTATGAATTAATTTATGCATGTTTTAACTTACAAATCCTATTTTTTAATTTTAATTTTAATTTAAATTTTGAATTGGCACAGTCAGTGTACACCATTGAATATATTTCTGTGATAACGCATTTAATAAGCACCACTCCTACAGGCTGCAGGGGTCCCAAGTAATCATATAGAGTTACACCTTAATTGGAATAGCCCCATGTAGGATGACACTGTGCCTATCTGTGGAGCTCCCCATCTCAGTGTAGCTTATCACCAGATAATACAGTTATCTACCTGTTGTGGTGGGGTTTTACTGGGATAGTTATTCAGGTGTGAGGGCATGTTTAGGCGAAGCTAGCCTGTCATCGTCTATCACCCTGTTCACGCCAAAGAGGTTAAAACTTTTAAAAACGATTTAAAGGCTATAATTCTCAGTCTTAACGCTTTAAAACCAATTTTGAAAGTATAGCAGTAGCATGGTTATAATCCTCTGTGAGAGTGGTTTAGCAAAAGGTTTTAATTATTGTAACTCTTTGAATACTGCAATTGCAAAAGTTATAACACTGTAGGTGGTGCTGCTGTCAAATCTCGTTGGAAATAATGGCACAGCCAGGCACTAGCTGGCTAACGAGTGAATCTGAATTCGATAGCACTGAGGACAGGCACGGACTAAAACCACGAATTAAGGTTACACAACGAATTTAACTGTGGTTGTGTTGTGTCAACATAACAGTTACAACTATAGAAAGGGCTACATCTAAGTTTAGTTGGTCTGATTACAGCTTTATAGCATGTAGCCACTGTACCAACCTGTCAGGTCTCTTGTTTAAAAGTTGTGGTTTCAGCCCTGGACCTGAGAGGTTAGCAGTGCCATGCAAGCTTGGTGCTAACTTAGTAAACAAATTAAGAGAAAATCTCAAATCCTGTTTTTGTGGGCATTTTGTGTGTCCCTCTATGTTAAAAATGCCAAAATAAATGTTTTGTGATGTCAAAATTTATTCCTCCTTATATTGCTTGCACACTGCGATGTCATCGAAGCCAGGCGCCAGTCTCTCAGTATCCTGCCCTTCCCCCTGTATAGTGGACTGCTCCTTTAAACTAAATCCCTGCAACCAACAGCTGATAAAGACTGAAGTGAAATACACATGATGTCATTTGCCTGACCGATCAGCTGATAAGTGCAATGTGTTAGCAGGTTTGGAAAACACTTGAAGATTTTGCTTCCAGTTTAAGATCTGACTGTTTAAATTAGTTCAATGAGAATGCATCTTCTGGAACAGTTGGTAGTCACCCCTGACTACACGACAACGCAGGAGTTGTTCTTTGCAGAAGAAGGTAATTAACTTTGATAGTTACTTCTTCTTGAAATGTGCATGGTTTCTTGAGATTTCCTTCACCTGTTTGTGGAAGCTTGTACATAACAAAAGATCAAAAGTCATACTGTTTGTTTGCGAGAAAGTTGGCATTGCCTTGCACTTCTTGTTTGTTGGTCATTCTTTGGTGAAATGTGTCTGGAATTATGTCTCAAAAATAAGGTTTTATAATTTTCTTTGATTTCCGTGTTTATTGAAGTCTTGCAGTAATATGCGTATTTCGTTATCTTATGACCATCAAATCCTTAAAATTTAACCAGTTAGTGTTTCATTTTAAATAGTTTGTAAGCCTTCGAAGTTTATGCTGCAAAATAATTTAACTCTCTCTTAACTCATCTTTTCATCACTTCTACACCTGTTGTTGAGTTTTTTGCTTAATATTTACCAAGAGCGATTTTGACTAAATTTACTTCTAGCTTCTCTAGCAGTTCGTGAGTGGGACTGTACAGAAAGTGTCCTCTGCACATGAAAACACAATTCCTGCCTGGGTCACTTTAGCTAAACTAACACAGTTTACATTGAAAGAAAACTTTCAAAAATAAATTCAATCTGTTTCCTTCTTCAACGTGGCATGTGTTATATTAGTAGCATTAACCTCTCACTGACCCAGTGCCATGTGATGCCTGCTAATTTAAAGAGGTCTTGAAGCTTTCTGCCCCTGCAGATCTTTCTATAAACACTTCCCAGAATAGAGGTCCTACCTAGCTTGAGTGTTGACCTCTCTCCTGTGGTTTGTTGCTGCATTTTACAGCACCAGAGCTCATGGTCATGACTGGTAATAGAGTCATCCAATTTGTTTGATAGTTTTCTGCTTGATGTGTTTAATTAAGCTGATTTGACCATGTGTTAGCACCATTATGGCTAAATAAACTCCTTGGCTAGTCTACTGTCATGTTGATAGCTCCAGCCATTCACAGTCATGCCTGCACTGGTTGCATTGATAAAGAAATTGATGTCATCAGGGAGATCCCAATCTAGGTCTTTGTCCTTGATCATGCTTTAGGTGCCACACAGAGGGTTTAACTGCCTGGTTTTAATCATAAGCACCTAGTTATACAATTAGCATATTGATGAGAACTTAAGACCAATGTTTTATTTGCCTCAGCAAAGACCTATGTGTGTAATGTATATATGTAGATATGTGTGCAGTTGGAGCGTAAAATGATGTACTAAAAATAGTTGAATCTAGGGTTTGTCCTTGGTGCACACTGCAGAAAATGTGTAGAAGTTCATGTGGTGACTTCTGATTATTTAACGTCTAGTTGAGTGTTAATGATGAGTTGCTCTTTTAATTTGAATTTTGAATGCATGAAGGACTCCCAGTCTCTTTAGCATATTCACAATTCATATGTGCCTTGGCTGCCGGAGCCAATGATGAATTTTTCCTATTTGGCCTAAGTCACATGCTTGCTGTATTAAATTTCCCCAGGCCCCTGTTTTGATTTCCTGTGTAAGTGATTTATGTGGTACTCCATCTGTCTACTCAAGGCAGTTTCAGGGCATGGAGTGTGATTATACATTTCTACATTTTTTCAACCCTTATTAGTTAGTCATGTGCTATTGAGTTTCCTGTGTAGTCAAACTTTGCTGAAGGGTCAGCCTATATTCATGGACGAGACTTCCTCAAGTACCAAATATTGAAAAAAAGTAAGGTATCTTGGTGTATTTTCTAGTCTTTGATTGCTCATCTTCATTTTCAACAAATTTATTCACCACTTATGCATTGAGAGGATGTGCACTGTGCCACACATTTGTGTGTGTTTCTTTCAAGTTTTTTGGGCTTTGCACTTTTCATTTATCAAATAGCATGTAGCTTGGACACATAGTGCTGATTGGTATTTATCAACTTGTTTGACTGCCTGAATATATTGCTCAGCTGTTTAGTCTACAATTAATTGTATACCTAGTGGCAAGGACTGCTCTATTGACTGTGGTCATTAGTGCCATTCCCATGTGAAATTCAGTGGAAGTAATTTTGTTATTTATTCCTTAAAATTTTAACTGGAAAATTTTTCATCTGGACATGATTTACGCTGGTATTCTGAATTTACCAAATTTGCCTGGACTAATGCCAGGAAACTTCATTCCTGAGTAATACCATGGTTTGTTTACTCAATTAAGAGTAGTATAGTCTCAACCCTTGCCCATTAAGTGTGACAAAATATTGGATATATCCGGGATTTGGAAATCCATGGGAATGACGCTAATGAATGGATAATCCCTGTCCTTGATGAAAATCGAAAATCCTCCTGTTTCAATAGGGACCCCTCAGAATGTCATCCTTAGCTTATTCAGAGACTTGCCACTCCATTCTGCTTGGTTAGGGATCTGTCCAACATGAGCCTGCAACCAAATGTAGCAGTCCGAAGAACTGCACAATTTTTGCGCATCAAAAAAGCCTGGGTATGTCTTTTTACATATTCATGTATAGTAGCAGTTCCAATTTTTGCACCCTAGATTTGCTCACGAGGCCTTCTGTTTGTTTACAGATCCATCAGACATAAGCCTGCAGCCGAATGTTGGGTAGCAGTTCCAAGAGCTGTGTGATCTTTGCACTGACCATTTGCTCATAAAGCGACTTCTGTCTTTTTACAGATCCATCAGACATGAGCCTGCAGTCGATGCAGCATGTTCAAGGATTGAACAGTCCCGGTGCTCAGTCGTTGTCTTCAGGCACACCACAATACTGCGCCATCTGCGCCGACAGAGCCACGGGCAAGCACTATGGAGCCGCCAGTTGCGACGGCTGTAAGGGCTTCTTCCGACGAAGCGTGCGCAAGAACCACGTCTACCAGTGCAGGTTCAACCGCAACTGTGTGGTGGATAAAGACAAACGCAATCAGTGCCGGTACTGCCGACTAAAGAAGTGCTTCAGGGCAGGCATGCGCAAAGAAGGTAAGTGGCTGGTATTATTCATGTGAACATGAACATTGACATGTAGATTATGATCTGATCAAATTGGATGCTGTCAGTAATGATAAAATTGACCATTCCTTCTGAAATTGGAATTCTTTGTACTGGTTTGTACCAATCGCAGATTATTTTTCCTTTTTTGATGACAGAACCTTTCAAGGAAACTTTTTAAGACCAGTTCGTTGATTAGCACTAATTGACGTATTTTATGATATTCTTGTTCAGGTCGTTAGCATACGGGTGATGCCAGTCATTAAGATGCTGAAATATTGACGCAAGTCGGTGAGGTATCATGACAACAACATGATCAGAAATTTTGCATTAAAAACGTACCATTTCATGGCACCTTTTGCTTTGACAACTCCTTCAGCATTGAAGTGGAGAATCTCAAAAATCGTTGAATAAGTGTTAAATTGATCGCGCGACATATCTCCTGTGTTCAATCAGTCATGGGTTTGAAAGTACTTATAAAATATGGCATTTCTTACTAAGTATAAGCAGGGGCTTGGAATTTAGCTGAAGGTGGATGTCAACCTAAATGGATATGTCAACAACTTGCTAAAGCAAGAAGTAGATTGTAATTATCCAAGCTGATTTCAGGGCAGGACCACTTCTCTCGAATTTGAACATCAAATTTTGGCAGCACCAACGTCCACTCTACATCTGAGTTTTGCTTCTGCACTGTTTTACATTATGATCAATATTTACTTGTACTCACAGGTCACTGACTTCAACAGCACATGATCATGTTTTTGTTTAAATGTCACCCACTTGTTTGATGTGTTTGCCTGGCCGCCTGTTGACAACCCACAACTAATTGTCCCAAGCGATCTTATCTGGACCAAAGGGTCCTGATATCAAATAATTAAAAGTTGGATGGTGTTTTATACCTACCTTGTGTGTCGGTGGCCCAGTTGTGGAGAGCCAGACCAAGGCCACCTGTTGGCCTGTGTGGTTTTACAAACAAATGTTGTTTTCAGGCCTAGAGTTGCTCTTATGGTCTCTACTGTAAAATCTCACCATTTTCGGACCAAAATAATAACTAAAATTGCCCTCTTCTCATTTCCAAGGGCTTCAGACATTGTTGTGAATGCCTGTTCTTTCAAAAAATTTTCTGTTGGTAGCTATGCTAACAAAGCCTTAATTTGCCGCTACATATCTTTTGGAAAAAATGAGAAAATGAGGTTTCTAGTTGGCTATATTTTATCCTAAATTGATGAAATTTTACTATATATATTTAATATTTTGATATTTTTTTGGACTTTGGTTAATAAAGCACATGATTAGTGCAACTAATTTAGAAAATCAATATTGATTGTACTTAAAGTAATGCCTTAAACAGGGCTTGGAATTTTCCGCGGAAACGCGGATTTCCGCTTTTTTCAAATGTGCTGTCCGCTTTTTTTATAATATTTCCGCGTAAAAAATTGGATTTGATATAAAATTTCCGCGGCAAATTCCTTTCCTACTGCGGCGTTGCAGACGACGTTCACCTCGAAAAGCGGAAGTTGCTCTTTATGTTTCGGAGGAACGTAAATTGTCAACATTGCCGGGGCATCTGGGACAGCGTGGTGGGATTTTCAATGGCGTCTCGTGTTATTGTTAAGCGTGGCAACAAATACTACCGCTCTGCAGCCAAAAATGTGTGGGTTGGGAGTGGACGGGCGAGCTAAAAGGACGCAGACGCATGCTACTGATGGTGGTAACGTTTTTTTTTTATTCCTCCCGATTTTTGTCGGGGAAAGGTTCACATTGACCATTTCAAAGCTGGTTAGCGGGCATGATTTGGGCCGTAGAAGTTTCAAAGTTTCCGCGTTTTTTGTCATTGGTCATTCCAAGCCCTGCTTAAATCACTGAACACACTCGCTGTAGCTTGGTGTAACTAAAAGATGCAAAAAGCACAACAGTGTCTTTTTCATCAATTGCTTGATACACACTTAAAAATAGTAAAATAAAATTTCACTTGCCCACCACCTTGTGTCCTAAATTAGTGAGATTTTACCGTATACACAAGAAGGAATGATTTGTGTAGACCAAAATCTTTCCATCTTCATTTGCTGCTGTTGCCACGAATCAGGAGTTTGAAAGGGACTTATTTCTGTATTTCAGCTGTACAAAATGAGCGAGACCGTATTAGCATTCGCAGAACAAGTTACGATGACTTGATTCAGAATGGTAACCTCTCTGTAAGCACATTGCTAAATGCAGAAATACTGTCAAGACAGGTGAGTTGCCTTAGCTATTATGCAATCCTTCTCTTGTTGTTAATTAATGGCAGAAAAGTGACATTGGCCGCTTGGGTAGTGACCTGATAAACAAATATTCAGTTCGCACCTGTTATAGATAGAAATCTTGGAAACCTGGAAAAATAACCAAAATCGTTTCCATGTGTGGAAAACATTTGGAAAATGAAAAAGGGTTACATTTACCATAATTTATGTTTTTGTTTACCCGACACATTTTCAAGCCTTTGCAAACATGGTTACCCAAGCCCTGTTTATGTAAAGTGTTAGTATTCTGCTTGTTGATTGTTTTACAGATTATTACTTTGATATCCATAGTTTATAAAGTAGTCGCCAGGCAGCATGCTTCAGAATTTCATATTGTTTAATAAGGCATGAGCGCTTCATTTTTTTCTATTTTGACTGAAAATATGTTTGGAAAAGGATGAATTCTAGTTGACATTCACAAGTTCACTTTTATATATATTCAAGCATTACCAGAAAGTGACTAGAGAAGGATGTCTTGCACTATTTGACTGGTTTAATTTTCTGCTCTTGTACTGCGGTCATGCATAGGGGTCAGTCAGTGCAGTTGTTGAAAAACATCCCTGCTATTTCTAGAAATCACGTGCTGTTGATTTACAGACCAGGGTCAATGCCAAGACAAATGTTGATTTCCTGGGTTGATTTCCTGTGATAGTTTCTAGTGTCAGGCAGTGGAGAGGATCTGTGCCCGGTTGCATGAAACAGTCCCAGCTGAAGACAGTCGGGTTAAACTCTGATAGTAATTCGCACACATGGCTCACGAAGGCGGCCATTAGGTCTGAATATGAAATGATTTGTCAACTCAACATCAATTGCAACATTTTCATTGTTCTAAAAATGCAATGCCATTAGCATTTCTATGGCTGTCTCAGCTTTGACTGTACTTAGGCTTTTGATAAAACGGGGCCCCAGGATTGAGAAATTAGAATGCGACTTGCCTGCCAGCCAGTGGTAACTTTTCATATTACCCCAGTTTGAACATATCCTTCTATTCCTGTTGTTCTTGTCATTAGTGTGACCAACATGTCAAAAATATAAACAGGAAGCCCAACTGTTTCACATTAAGTGCTGCCAAATTTAATTCTCATGTAACCTGGTTACTTTAAACAACATCTGTCGCCAATTGCATGGCCATGTTATTGACGTCACTGCCCTCACTGCCGCTTTTCTCAAGCATATGGTGGCAAATTTTTCATGTGGTGTTGCCTTAATTTTTTGCCTACCAGATTTTTTGTATTCAACACTTGCTCCCTCACACAAGCACACATGTAGTATCCCACTTATCAAGTCATGCAATAATCTCCCAAACTTTTCAAAAGCTTCTAACATTAATGCGAATGCCCAGAATTTCCCAAAACATTGTCAGATGGTGACTGTGTTCTGTAGGACGTGTAAATGATGAAGTATTAATTTATTGGGTGCTACTTTTCTTTTATGAAAAGAAAAAAAAATTAATTTCACTTGTCTGCCATCTTGTGTCCTAACTTGATGTATTTTTACGGTTATTAAATTTCTAAACTGTCCCCACATTTTGTTAAGAGTTTTTACAGGCTACAGTAAAACTCACATAAGTCAGATCCAATCATACCGAGATATTTTTGCAGTCTGATGTAATGAAAAGAAAACTGCACGAAGTGAAACAAATGTGCCGTGAAACTTTCTCTGAGTTCAGTGACAATCTGACTAACGTATAAGTCTGACTTACGAGAGTTCTACTGTATATCTAGTAATCCCTGACAAAATTCAAAAAGCATTAACACACAGGTATTTCACCTAAATTGGTTACTATAATAGAAAGATATCAGTAGTGTTAGTTAATCTTACAGGGTTTTGTCTCATGCCATGATTCATGTCGAGACGAAAGTTTTTTATGTTAGCATTTATCATGTCGGACCTTCAATCTGTTGAGTCCTGCTCATGTTGAGAACTTCTTCACATCACAGAATCTTGATCACGTGTATGATAATTCAACCACGCTCACAAAGAAAACTCATGGATAACTTTTTGTACATTTCAGATATCGTCCCCCATGAATGGTAGTGACATAAGTCAGAAAAAGTTGGCCGGTATCAGTGACGTAAGTGAGTCTATGAAGCAACAGCTGCTGGTACTGGTTGAGTGGGCCAAATACATTCCAAGTTTCTGCGACCTGCCCCTGGATGACCAGGTGCGTTATAGTTGTAGCCAAACATTTCATGACAAAGTTTTTAACTTTCTGTTCCTCAAAATTTTGGTGTGAGCAGAGTTCGATACTTATTAGGCTAGAGTGTCTTCTAATCAAATTTCGAAAAAGCCAAAGATCTGGCGCTGTAGATTGACTAGTATGCATTAATTAGTTTCCTTCTCTGAGTGAATGTCTGATTGCAGTATTATTATAGTCTGGTGGAAATTTGTAGTGAAATATAGTCGGACACAAATTTAAGTAACATTTCTTCATCCCTAGGTGGCACTGTTACGTGCACATGCCGGTGAACATTTGTTGCTGGGTGTTGCCAGACGGTCACTTGCCTACAAGGACATCTTGTTATTAGGGAATGACTACGTGATCCCCCGAAATACACCAGAACTTGAGATTGGACGGGTGGCCAATAGGATCCTAGATGAACTCGTCAAACCTCTTCGGGATGTACAAATTGACGATTCTGAGTTTGCATGCCTGAAGGCCATTGTGTTCTTTGATCCAGGTGGGTTTGTCTTCTTGCCACAATACTTCAGTAAAGTGCCTATGAACACCATTTACTAGTAGTTATTGTACCTACTTTGTCTCCAGCTTCTTCAAGGCATTTTCACTCTATGGTAGTTCTATGCACAGATATAATGCTTTCTGGAGCTTTCTGGGCACCCGGATTTTCCGTAGATAAGCCCACCCGATGAAATGCCCATGGCCGTTTATTTGGTGTTACAACTTCTGGTGTCAAATGTCCTCTTAAAAGCGTACTTAGCATCAATTTTTAGCCACAAATTCAGTTTTGTGGAGCATTTATCATTTCTAAAAATGAGCAGTGTTGGTGAACTATGTGTTTATTAATTTAAAAGTAAAAAACAGTTTTTTGCAAAAAAATCAGACATTTTTATATCAGCCGAGGCTATGACTTTCTGTGTACATGCCTCTCTTTTCTGAATAAATTTCCGAGCGTTTATTCGGTGTTACTGAAGTGCCTGAAAATTTTCATTTTCCGAATACATGCCCATGGGCTTATCTACGGAAAACCCTGGTAACTCCTCCAACTATTGTATTCTACATTTTTTGTAATAAACATTAAGAAATAGGTAGTTGGTAGTTCTCAGCATGATCTTGAACATGGGGGGGAATAACTAGTGGCATTTGAGGATGGTGTTTTTGGCCAAAACTGCCTGTTTACAGTCCATTTCATCAAGATGTTAGGACAAGCTTGGACATTCTGAAAATGAGTTTGTTGTTACATTGCTCTGAATGTTTTTTGTGGCTCTGCTTCTTGCAACTGCAAAACAAATTTTTAAGAACAAAAGGTAGAAAGATTACTGATTTTCATCATTACAAAAACCTCCCATTTGGTTTCAACTCCAGAAAACAACAATTTCTTGGATACATCGAGATACCAATTTTCCAGTTTTTAAGCGTTCCTGTGCCCTATTGTCCTACATCACTGCACTCAGGCCAATAATCTACCATGGTTCAAAGTGTTACTAAAACAATGGGTACCAGAAAACTGAAAGCTAAAGCATTTCGTTTGGTCAATTTTTGTCGTATATCTTCGGGTAATAATGGATACTAACTTAGTACGAGCAATTCAATTTCAGAAGCCAACCAGTTCGAAAATCACCAGTTCTAGTGCACGTTATATCAAACTATTTTAGTCAGTGTTTTATTGCCATGAAGCCATGGCTAATGCGCTAATTGGTCTACCCCATGCAATAGGCTCTTTGATCAGATTTCCTGATAATCTGGCCTCTTGAGGACAGTTGTACTTTTACAAATCTCTCAACCAAATAGTGGGTGCTGTGAAATTGACCCTTTACACCTTGAGTAGTGTTGTAGATGTTAGTGTGACTCATTTTTTATATGGAATGGCTGCCTTCTCTTCTCCGATTGTCACAAGATGGTAATAAACGTTAGCAAATGGATGGTAGCTAACTAGCATACAGTACAAGCGGAAAGTATTCAGACAAATAGACCGGTAATTCCCCATAATGATGCCTGGGTAGAAGCTGAATTGAACACGATGGTAGTCTTCTCTCACAGCCGAGAATAAATTGGAGTTAAACAGGAAAGTTAGTAAGGTGGCTAAACTGTTCTATAATTAGAATTTTTGCTGTCTTAATAATTATTTCCAGTAATTTTTTGCTGTTAACAGAATTAGCCGTCATGATGGGAAAGCCGTATTTTGTCTGATTACTGTCGTCTTGTAGTGCATTATCAAAATTACGATCATGTCACAATCGACACGTGTGGGAGGAGCTTTGTTGTAAGTTAACAAAAATGGTGTTCGCAGGCACTTTAATACTCTAAGCATAATTACTTTGAATGTGCTTGATATTGCTCCATTTATTTAATTTTTGCTTAATAGTTGCAATTTGTTTTTTAAGTTTGAAACATTCATTTAGTAAAACAGTATCACCTGAGTTGTCTCATGAGGCATATTTGTTACTGTATTATCTGTTATTACTGTTTTGTCATTGAATATTCTGTTCTTTTGGACTAACTTATATTTGCATGCCTAATTGTACCAAAAGGTTCATTATTCTACACTACTGGGCTCAATACCTACAAACTTCACTTCAGACCACTAAAAATTTACCAATCGCCTAAGACTTTTTTGAGTAAACTTTCAAATTTTTCACAATTTGATTTGGTAAATTTTTAACTGGGCATGAAGTACATTTTGTTGGTTTTTTGGCCTATGCTTTCGTTGGGACCACCTCCTTTTCTTCACACCTGAGGAAGAACCCAAAGCATGCCAGCACTCACTTTTGCATGTTCAAGCACTACTCTCCAAATTGAGATGACAGTGCCGCCAAAGTGGACTAAAGACGTGTAACCCCGTTGACCATTGCAGCGATACAACAAAAAGAATCGCAACTCTCACTTTTTGACTCGGTACCTTCAGATGCCAAAGGGCTGAGCGACACTCAGAAGATAAAGGCTATGCGTTACCAGGTGCAGATAAATCTGGAAGACTACATCAACGACCGCCAGTATGACAGTCGAGGCCGGTTCGGGGAGATTCTGCTGGTGTTGCCGGCTCTTCAGAGCATCACGTGGCAGATGATCGAGCAGATCCAGTTTGCCAAGTGGTTTGGCGTGGCCAAGATTGACAATCTCCTGCAGGAGATGTTATTGGGAGGTGAGTTGCTTAGGTGATTTGATGGCGATGGACTCTTGAAAATGTTCGCATATCTTGTATCTGAGTGGTACTGTGAAACATATTCAATTTGGTCAGCCTTCAACTATCTTGCCACTGTAAGGAAGAGTTTTGTTTTTCCCTTTACTGTTCTAAACTTTTTTTCAAAACAAGAAAATTTAAAATTTAATCAAGAAAATGAAAATCTTTAAGTCAGTGAGATTTTGACTTGACTGTTTCTTGCAGGTGCCAACAGTGAGGGACCCCACCCTGGTAGTTCTGTTCCCCAACACATGATGGCACAGCCATCCCCTCCACCAGAACAAATGGCAAGTTCCTCTCTCGACCTCATAGCCAGTGGAAGCTCTGACAACAACAACGGCGCCAGTTCCTTGACGTCTCCGAGTGCTGAGCACAGTCACATGATCAGTCAGCTGACTGAGCCATCGTCAATATCGTCGCATTCCAGCGTGTCCTCGAGTGTGTTCTCTCAAACCATTCTTGCGTCCAGCAGCAACATGGTGGTCAATGGCATGAGCTCGCCAGTCAGTCCACTGGATCATAGCCAGATGACCAATGGCCACCACATTGAGCCCCAGTCACCACCACGTGCCCTGGTACACCGGCATGAGTCACCGGTACCCTCACCACCCATGGAGGTGTTTAAGTTGTCACGTCTGCCATTGCTGAAACAGGAAGTGGCCTGATTTGAAAAAAATGAAACGGCAACAGTTATGAAGAATTTGAATTTGAAGAAATCCTAGCTATAGCCACAACTGCTCACATGGATGTGGTTTATTTGATGTACATTTTGTGTGCTGTTATTACTATTATTATTATTGAAAACTGTGTTTTTAAAGAACTGTTATGCTCCAGTTCTATAGCCACGTTACTCTGGTTGCTGAAGTTGGACCAAACACACATTAGTCCCGTCCAAAGAATTTATGGAATGAAGTTGACTACAACTGGCCATGTTGGGTATTTCCAGTGTTGCTGTCAACGTGTTGTCGAGGGGTGTTATGGAATGATCTTGTTATATATAAAGTTAGGCATGGGAAATATTTGCAATAGGGTTAGTTCATTTGGTCATTCCAAATGCACAGTCAATGCAAAACAGTTTATCTATATACATGATGTTACTGCAAGACTTACAATTTTATATGAAGATTATACACTAATGTTAATTTTTTTGATTACATTTTAAGATGTTATATTAATCATTGATTCATAATTGTTTTTATCTGTCTTCTTCGTGTTCACCGTTTTAGTAAAATCACAGATATGATAGATTGATTGGATTGTATGAAATGATTGGATGAAAAGTGTGAACGATTTTGAAGGCTTGTGTTACAAAGTATGAGATATGCTGAGCTGACTGATAGAGTTTATATTTTCTGTACGAGTTTTGTAAGTTGTGTATATAATTGTTCAGTTGTAGTGCGAGTGAATCTAGCCATAATATTGTAGAAAGCAGTAGTTCACAATTAGAGTTTGTGTTGATATGCAAAACACGATGCTCTATAGTAATTCTTTACGAACTTTACACTCATTAGGACGGCCAGTGTGAACTTATGTCCAATTTCCCATAAAAAGTAATCAATATGAAAGTTTACTCTATCTACATATACTGTAATTCTTCAGGTATTTCGCACAAAAATAATCGCCTAAATTCTCATTTTTCAACTTTTTAACGACTAATTACTTTGCTGCGAATTATGGAAACATAACCAAATGTTTTTATGACATTTCCAAAGTACAAACAAGCTGAACACTGGCTAAAATTTTCTTTATCTTTATTTTTGTTGAGAAATTTGACAAAATGAATGTTCACTCATCCATCATACTTTGTGCTAAATAGTTGAAGAATTACTGTATGTAGCTATCATAAAATAGCTGACAAAATATATTTAGTTATAGCATGCTAGATAGGTGAAAAATCATAAAAATATTTGGCAATTCCAACATCCTGGATTCGACTAACCTCTTTTGTGGAGGAGGTAAAAAAGCATAATTGACCCTGTCGTAAGGTAAGGCCAGCTAACACTTCTGAGCCTAGTTGGAGTTATGAAGAATGATTTATGGACGTCTCACTCGGCTTGTCAAATTTTTTTATGCCCCTGTTGCAACTCACCATGCAGTGGTTAAAACTGAATTGGTGTCGGAAAGACGAATGACAAACTAATGTCCATGCAAAATAGTAATCAGCATAACAACAGCGTATAACTGTTCTAAAGACGCGTTGCATTGTGGGAAAATACTGCTGAATCAGAGAAGCAGCTATAATTGTATTCTGCGAAGTGGCTATTGCTGTTGTGCGAATTAACCGAGGAGCTGTCATACCTAAAGGCTTTGGTTCAAAGTGTGGAGTGACAATCGTTGTTTCAGTCACCATAGTTTTTATTTAAAACCTTGCCATGGATGCAAGCTTCTTGTTTCTGATTGTGACTTAATTTCTCCCACATCTCTGTTGCTAAGGCTTTGGCTTTAACCATGTCTCTGCTACTATATATGTTTTTATTTTGCCGACACAGAGTGTGGCATTATTTTTTGTATTTGGCACGTGTTGTGCCAGTTTGTTATTTTGCTGGAATCTAGTCAATCATTTTGTATGCGTGCAAAATTGTCTTAAAATTGTTATCTCTTGAGAGGTTCTGTTAGATTGTAAATGCGTCAAGATGATTTATTAATTAGCACCCTGAGCTATGTAACCCGCTGTAAACGAACAATCTTGTCAAGATGCTTTACCTGCCATTAATCTTGCCACTTTTAGTATTGAAAAAGTTGTACTACAAACTGGATAGTTTTGATACTTTTTGTCATTTGCTAAGAAAATGCAAATATTTGTCGACTATCATTAAATATATGGTGCACACACAGTAAGGGAAGATTGTTGAGGTAAAATCTCACCAATTTAGCGCGCAATATGGCGGACAAGAAAAAAATAGCTAACATCGAATAAATGATTTGCTTTTTTCAAGTTCAATACTTTTACATTCGTCTGACTGGTTTTGAGAATTTGGGGGCATTCAGAATAATGTTAGAAGCGTTTGAAATGTGAAAAAAATGACTGCTTTTGTCTGAAGTTGGTGTGATATTACAATGAATGTATTGGAAAAGAAATATAGAATTTGTTGGCTATTTGGTAGGATTGCATTTTACTTTCTCTGAGAATCTGCTTCATATTATGAAATGACTACTATTCGGATGCGACAGAATTACATATTACTTCGTAGACTCGAAGTCTTTTGAATATGAGATTTTGTGCATTTATACATGGACTTTGAATTGTTTTGACGAGTGCCATTCTAATTCATGGTGCCAAATGATTGATTATTGTTAAAGAGGTGTGGACCCCGAGGTGTACATATACTCAGATTTGTATAGTGTAACTGGCTTTGATTATTAATAAATGTGCAAAACACAACTTTATTCTGTGAATGTGTAATCAGTTCTACAACCATCAGAATTATTATGAGGACATGATTGTGCTTTTACTCCTGAGTTCCCTAAATCTAGCGCGTTTGTGGTCTTCAAATTGTGAATAACACTGATTTCCCTTTCTTATACTGTTTTAGTTTCATTACTTAGTCAATTTTTGGCTCTGATACGAATGAGCTCTACATTGAATTTGTTCTTCATTAAAAATAAGTGATTTTTCATGCAATGCCCTTAATAATTTAAGTACCGAGTCCCTATTGATCTTCATTGAACTAAGGGGTTGTTTTATGGTGATATTAAAAATGTCAATAGTCAAAGAGGTGCTTATAATAAAGATGAAAAAGATATAAATATATATATTAAATTTTTTTGTGTATTTGTGTTGTTCTTTAGTCATATATATATATATAAATATAAATATATATATATATATATAAATATATATATATAAATATATAAATATATATATATATATATATATATGACTAAAGAACAACACAAATACACAAAAAATTTTAATAGGGAACTTAACTGGAACCTCAATCTAACTAGTCACAGAAATCTTCTTGTGAATTTGGAGAAATGCTGGTGAATATTCAGTCAGTGGACATTGTCAAACAGACCTACTGTGAAACAGACGAACTGGTTGAATGTTGGCAGTTGACATTTGCAGCCAACATGTACTAGACTATCAATACTTTAAATTACATAAGAGCTCTGCAAGTTGTCAACACTGCATGTACTTTGATACCTTTGGAATACTAAGACCTGAGGTCTATTGACCTTGCACTCCACACAACTTTTTCCGGAAAATAATTAAATCTCACTTGACCAAAAATGTTAAGTCTGAGAATATACCTATTTACAGAGATAATTTGCATAAATTATTTCCAGGCAGTGATGTGCAAATAATTACACGACTAAACCTTTTATTCACTAATTGTGGAGTGCAGAACCTAATTTCTGTCTCAGACCAACGGTAAATCAATTTCACGTGACAAGCCCCTGATTTTCCAATAAAAAAACATTCACATCTAACGTTCATTATGGGAACTTTAAGGATGTGACCACAACAACAAAGTGGAACGAAACATGAGAATAACAGCCAGTTGAAATTAATGTCAGTCAAACATGTTAAACTTTCCGATTAATTTTCTTTATTAAATAATTCCAATGATTATATACAGCTCATAAAAAGGACAAAATTGAATAAGGGACTAGGAAGGGATGAAATTCACACAATCCTAAGTGAACATTGTTATAGGGACATCATCAGTTCTACGGCTGAAAAAAGCATTTTTGGGACTATTGCTGGATGAGTCTTCTTGGAGTTGTTATCTTCGACAAGAGCTATAAAACAACAAAATGCGTTACCATTGTCTACCACTTATTCACTGAAGTGAACGCCTGTGTCTTTATCACTTGAATACGATTAAAATACTCTACCAGTTAACATGCGGGATTTGACTCATTTGATTCGGCAGAAAGTTAGGCTGCAACAGCTGAGCGAATGTGGTCTATGCTGCACTGTAGCTCATTTCAGAAGAAATTATTTATTCGCGGAGAATGTCCCTTTAACACACAGACACTTTGGAAGTAATTTCACAATTAAATATAACAAGAAATTATAACACAAAGAGGCCGTGATGTAATTTTGAAGACTTCAGGGCCTGTAAACCAAGAGGCAACTAACCACGCATCTGTGTGGGCAATAATAAATGTGATGGTTACATCTGCCCTGCCAGTGGAACTACTTTTAGCGAATATGTGAGATGCTCTGATCAAAAATTTGATGTGCTCAGGAATTTTGATCATCCCGTGTAGACATGCTGGCTACTTTGGACAGTATATCATGACAAAATTGCATTACCAAATAGTTAAATCATACCACATCAAGAAATTCAATCACATTATATCAAGTAGGTTAATTCTGCTTTTAGTCATTCAAATTTACCAGTGATATTTGTTATCATCACCAATTAGAAGGAAAGTGCTAGTGCAGGTTAGAGTTTCAACAATTAACAAGGATCACACAATAACTAACATTTCCGAACATTTCACACAATAAGCATTTTTGAAGACTGTAGCAAAAACGAACTTGAACAAAACAAGAGGAAATTTAAAACAAAATAAATCAATCAAGGTAACGTTTACATTCACATGTCGAAACACAAGTGTGAAATCTCAGACACAAATCATCAAGGGTGCAAGATTTACACCAATTTTCTCATTTGTGATTTCTTCAACAATCCAGTGGGCCTTAAAGACCCTCTTTCCATTGAAATTTAGTAGTACAAAGAGTTCAAGAAAATTTTTTTTAACTCAAATTTGACTCAAATGGATTTATCAAAAACTAATTACCAAGTACTGTTATTTAAAAATGTCATCAATTTTTCACAATGACAAGTCTAAATTGAACAGAATTTTTAAGCTTAATTTTTGAATTTCTGGTGGTGCACAAACAAAATGGTCACCAAAGTTGAATGACAATTCTTGACTCAACTGTAGATAAAATCATAGCAAATACTTAGAGGCCAACAATTTATGAAATTTTCTTATTTTAGCAACCTCTTCCAATTGACACTCTGTGCACTTGGAATTTGTGGTAACACAGGAAAGAGTATCCATTACCTCTTCTATTTATAGTTGCTAATGTGCCATTTGCAGGTTCAGGGACACGTGACGTGTTCCTCTCAACTTGTGAACAGCGTGACACGAAGGACATTAAAGTGCTCCGGAGGTCTTCACCAACACATACTTAAAAGAACACTTGCTACCAAAATACTGAATAAAACCTTTTGAACCATAAAAACAATCAATTTTACAGCCATCCAATCAACTTCTAGTCACCAGGTATGTATGATACAATGTTTAAACTGCAACCTTCTTGTGGAAGATTTTATGCAATTTTGAAAAACAGACAAATGTACAATTTCCTACTATACATTCTACGATAAAACACTTAGCACTGTTTAAGCAACGGCGAATTTCACTGGAAAGTACAGCATTTATGAAAATAATGAACAATTTATCAACTGGGATTTTCCTCCAGAAATCAACAACCATCATTAACGTGCTCTTTACTTAAAATATTTCAAAACAGCCTTTTAATCTTAATAAATGGAAAACAGTAGATGAGCCTGATAACTTTGTAACACCATGGTATCTCAGCTCCGCTCAGTACCCTCTGGTTCGCATTATGTGTAAGGCGCAAATTAAACGTCGGTTTCCCCTCATGTGACCGACCATAAAATATGCATGCCAGGGATTGCACGCTACTCAAACTTTATCTGATATCTGACAAAAGAGTAATTCGTTAGTGGCACGACAATAACAAGTGAAAAGATATGCTATATCACCGACTTACCCACCTTAGAGCAGGGACAGTCAGGTGAGGGGGAACAAAAAATATTTTAAGGGCGCCCTAAACCAAACAAAAGCCAATCTGGAAAATGCATTAGATGTTTCATAGAAGAAAGGCCAAGTTCAACTGATTAGAGTTAACACTTAAAAGTACATAACTGATCACTGGCATCTTGTACTCCTATTAGAGTGCAGTACCAACAAATGTCTTACACTATTTGTGAAAAGATAAACCTTCAGCAGGTGAATAGTAAAATTTGTATGTGAACAGACAATTTGGGTGGTGATTGATCTTGACCTCCACATGGCGTCTTCTATCCGCAGAGAATGGAAGACCTACTGGTATCCTTTGTGTTGATTAATTTACAAATTAATGCACCACAACTGTCTCAGTAGATGTTAAATATCAAAATACGTTAGCCTACTTTTTGGACCAACAAACTGCGCCCTATGTAAATTGGGCCTCGCTAAAGACGCACAAATCTTCTGAAGGGATTGTGCCTCAGTCGTTTACTGCGTCGAGGTCCTTCGTCACAGACATCACTGTCTCTGTCACTATCATCACCGTCGTTATCTTCTTCATCTGACGAGTCCAACTGACGTTTAGGATGATATACCCACTTCTTGATGTCACCATCCCACTGTGAAGGGGTGAAAGAGAAATTTATGTTTTAAGTGTTCTCAACATTGCCGAGTAGCTTCTGAGGGTTCTATTCCCTTAGAATAAACGTACGGCCTAAAATCTAGCCATTACTCTTATGAAATAACCCAGATGTTGCACTTATGATAATTTTCCACTCATCTCACTTTGCATACCCAAAGTTATTTTGAAAAATAATATTTTGTCCGTCAGTTATTTCGTACGAGGCTATTTGTTGGGAATTTCTAGCCTCAACTAATTTGCACTCAGTCAGTTTTGCATTTCAGAAAATATCAACACAAAGCCTAGTCATTAATTGTAGTAAATTCTATAATCATCACTAATTCATCCCTTTGAAATGGGGATTATCTCATGTTGTTGTAAATATGAGGTGAAAGGTGTGGCCAGGACGAGTATGATGTCACTCAGTCATGTACTCAAAAGAGTGTTTCACGAATGATCGGGTAAAGTATTCTAATATTGGAATAGGATAATGTGATTTAATTACTGTTAATTGGATCACCTTGGTAACCTATAGTCAATACTTCATTAAATTAACACAGAGAGTGGCCAATGCTTGGTTACTTAATTTCGTACACCCGTCAACCACGCAGTCTGTATAGTCATTTAATTTGACACACCCCAACTACCAAGAAAAATTATTTAATTTATTTTGTGCGAAATAAGTGGAGAATTATCATTTAAAATAACAGTAATTGAAATTTAGACGTTTATGATCGTAATTGGCCAAATCCCTCTATTGACCAAAGCACATCACATTGTCAAGAATTGAAATTGACAAGAGAGCAAACTTAATCAACATTACTGACAGTGCTAAGCATGTCAATAATGATAACAAGAACAACGCAACACGTTGATATTCATCCACAGTGTACCAGTATGTTTCTGGGGGTGGTTACCAATTTCAAGGAGGCAACAACTTGACCACAAGGGGTACTCGTTCGTAGTTTCTGCCCTGGCTACCCGCCCAAAAAAACCTTCTCTCAAGCACGCCAGTCTCCTCTCACGGATTTGTATTCCCGTGACTGTTGCAAAGTAAAACCAAGTCCAAACACGCACGGGTTTATCTTTGTGTGCTTCGAACAAAAACATTGCCCCATTCTAGTAAGGCCGTTGAAACCGCATTCATGACGAGCTCACTCAAAGTTTCCTTACCGAGGTGCTGACAATGGAATGTTCATATGGATGCCAGGACACATCTCGGACACATGCCTTGTGTCCATCCAGCTTAGAAACGATCCTTCCAGACAAGACATCATATACTGAAACAAACAAATCAAGTTTTATTTCTTTAATATCTGCCAACAGTGACATGACCAACATAATGAATTCCAGAGTCTTCCACAGTTTATGTAAACTAGAAACTGTTTAAATCCTATTGACCACTGCTATGTCTCTCATGTCAGTCAACACCAGTGTGTGTGTGTGTGTGTGTGCGTGCCTGTGTGTGTGTGTGCGTGTGTGTGTGCGTCGATGAATGTATATGCTTAAACATTTATCTAGTTGTCTCATGCTCAAATTTGCGGAAACACGCAATGGGATTTAAACCTCCTTTTACCACTAAGCTGCGACCTTGTAGCAAAAACGTTACAGAATCAAGTCAAGCTTTCAGGCCTAAAAAGGTCTCTGCTGGGCCATCTAACATGTAAGTTGGGAACCAGCCAGAATAAATGCATGTGGCAGACACGAAGGTATGGACTACTTACTGACAACATTGCCTACAGCACAGCCAGTATAAATGTATCTCTGTGCTGTAGTGTGCTGTGGTGAGAAATGACATCGAACCAGTGTGTACTGCACGCTGTGTCCTGCATATGTCATCAGTGATGAGTCACCCTCAAGCTTCTTTCTCCTCAAGACTGAAGAAATAAAAACTTGTTTCTACTAAAATTCTTTACAAATATCTTAAATTATTTATGTGACTATGAACCTTGCATTCCCTCAAAAACAGAACTTTTTATTTCAACCACTTATCGCCATAGAATTGATCTGGACTTAAATAAAAATTAAGTTCGTTTGCCCCAACTCAATGGACTTGCAAAAAACCCACCGACTCAGAAAATTTTATTGAGAAAATTCCACCGACTTTTTATTTATTACTCTATATAAAGTGCTGTAATCAATTTTGCCCTTTTGCTTGATTGATGACACAGCCCAGGAATAAGTCCTTAAGTTGTTTCATTATAAAAAATGGCAAAAATCCTTCAACAAAATCTCAAAGTTAGTTGTTAATTTCTCAAGACTCTTGAAGAAGGCGTGGCTCGCTGGTTGAGGAATAATAGCAATAGTATGAATTTTTTTGCCTACCTACCTACCCATATTTTAAAAGTAGGGTCGGGTAAGGGCAAACAGATATTTTAAAGACTGTCCTTGTTTCTTACTTAGATGAGAAGTGATTTCTGAGTTTACAAAGAACTAAGAGTTCCCTTTTTGTCGTGAGACCATGCTCGGTGCATAACGTGGTGTGTCATGACAAGCCAACTTGGTCTTGGACAATAACAAACTGTCAGCTCTTTCAAAGCTCTGAAATCACATCCAATGTGATAACACAACAATTCGATATCAATTTCATAACAAGTGGTATAAATCATAAGTTGTTTTTTTGTGATGAAAGGCAGGTTTATTGCCACTCAAGCTTATTAAGTATAGTTTCAAAGGACAAAAATTTGCAATTTTGAAGTCAGCCAAAAATATTTCCTGTGACCTCTACATGACTGATGTAATCGTGTGAAACTCGACTATCTCAGTACTTGAATGACTTCTCTTCACAGGTGCAAAACCAAGAAATAAAATTTTATGTTGTTTCTTTGAATATGCACTAGATTAGCATGGGAAAGCAGATTTGACAGCTTCACAACATCTTACAGTGATGTGAGTTTGATCTTACTGACATCATCGGTATGATAGGGACATGTCTATAAGTACCATGATGGGGGAACTGAGAATTTAGAGATAATTGTCTCTTTACAAAATGTTGATTCACTTGAATCCCTCCTCCTATACTCAATTCTAAATTAATAAAATATATGCTGTTTGCTATTCTCATATCAATATCAATTTAAATAATACGTCATTCTAGCCTTTGATCATGTGAAAATTACTGTGGTGATGTGGAACGTTTAGTCAATACTTTCAAATTAAAAACAAAAATTCACCTGACATCAGATCAACTGTATGTAATTTCTTCAAATCAAACCAGGAGGCAGGAATAATAAAATATCTTTGGCAGGTCCTCCTTTTATTTCGAGCAGCGAGGTTCAAGTCTCAAAATCAGCCTGGGCACAGACCAGTCAAATATACTTGTTGCGGGCATAATATAGTTTCAAAGTATTAGTGCACGCTTTCAATGAGCCAAAAAACCTGTAACTTAAAACTAAGATGAGACAGCTTAACACGCCAAAAACAATGCCTATAAGTTCCATCCCTCACGAATTACTAGAAATGTTTACTCGCTGAATTCCGTACTCCATAATTTGAGCGCAACCTCACTTGAACAAAAGTTTTCTAAACGAGTACCTTTCTTAGGCACCTGCTGCCACCTATAGTCCCAGGATTGCCTTGATACAGCTTTTTTGGTGGCCTGAAATAGAACATTTTAATGGTAAATGTCGATAAAATTATCAAGCACCACAACCAATGATACAATGCCACACAACATCAAAGCAACACCTGAATGAGGCGGGACCTGAACCAAAAGGTCAAGAGTTCAAGCCAAGGTTGGTTCAGTCGTGTTCTTGGCAGGGCGCTTAGCCTCTGTTGCTCCAACCAGCTCAGCTGGTGAGGTACACGGTTTCATAGATTTCAAATAAGTATTTGTCGTAAAATCCACTGCCTAATACTCACGACCTGAGCTTCTTGAGATGAGAACTTCCTCATATCCCATAGCTTGATTGTCTGGTCCTTGCAGTTGGAAATGAGGTATCTACCATCACCCTGCGAAGAAAAAGAATTTGTGTGCATTGATTTTGCAATTTCGTCCTCTAAAATTAAAAATTCAACGCTGTGCTTTTCAAACACATTAGCACAAACTTTTCAGTTGCCAGCTTGCGAAAGAACGCAACCTGGAAGGTACAGTACACACCAAAGTATTCGGACAAAATGACCTGGAATTCCCCCGTTGTGACGGCTGGGCGGAAGCAAAATTCATTGTCAAATTAGCCTTCCCCCAAGACTGAGAATGCAGGGGAATGGACAGGAAAGTTAGTAAGGAGGCTAAGCCATTCTGTAATAAGAATTTCGTTGCCGAGAGTTATTGCTAGTCATTGTAGTTAAGAGAATTAGCCACCATGACGGAGAAACAGTATCCTGTCTGATAACTTTTGTCTTATAATGTAGAAATGATGTAAATATTGTGAATGATTGTAACCATCAGAACAAGGAATTAAACTAATTCTAAACAAGAATAACAGTAACACTAATGATATTAATTAGTTGGGAAATTCAAAGTTTCCTTGGTAGCGTTAGTGAAACAAGAGCCCTCATATACCAGTACATGGGTCAAGTAAAACCCTGATTCCACAAATGGTCACCTGCAGATGAACTGTTTTCTGTTCTCTATAAATTCTGATGTCAAAGTAATTGGACACCTTTGTTATCAACTATGGAATTTCTTAAGTCACTCTTGCAGTATTCATTAATTATTATCTACATGAAAGTAAGTCACTCTTGCAGTATTCATTAATTATTATCTACATGAAAGTAAGTCACTCTTGCAGTATTCATTAATTATTATCTACATGAAAGTAAGTCACTCTTGCAGTATTCATTAATTATTATCTACATGAAAGTAAGTCACTCTTGCAGTATTCATTAATTATTATCTACATGAAAGTAAGTCACTCTTGCAGTATTCATTAATTATTATCTACATGAAAGTAAGTCACTCTTGCAGTATTCATTAATTATTATCTACATGAAAGTAAGTCACTCTTGCAGTATTCATTAATTATTATCTACATGAAAGTAAGTCACTCTTGCAGTATTCATTAATTATTATCTACATGAAAGTAAGTCACTCTTGCAGTATTCATTAATTATTATCTACATGAAAGTAAGTCACTCTTGCAGTATTCATTAATTATTATCTACATGAAAGTAAGTCACTCTTGCAGTATTCATTAATTATTATCTACATGAAAGTAAGTCACTCTTGCAGTATTCATTAATTATTATCTACATGAAAGTAAGTCACTCTTGCAGTATTCATTAATTATTATCTACATGAAAGTAAGTCACTCTTGCAGTATTCATTAATTAT
>NMRA01000410.1:0-16599 GCA_002633005.1 Phoronis australis | reverse complement strand
TGGTGGACAGGTAATGGTGGGCAGATAATGGTGGACAGGTAAGTGTGTGCACATAATGGTGGACAGGTAATGGTGAACACGTAATAGTGGGCAGATAATGGTGGACACGTTATGGTGGACGTAATGCTGGACATGTAATGCTACACATGTAATGGTGGACACGTAATGGTGGACACGTAATGGTGGACACGGAATGGTGGACAAGTAATGGTGGACATGCAATGGTGGACATGCAATGGTGGACATGCAATGGTGGACATGCAATGGTGGACATGCAATGGTGGACATGTAATGGTGAATAGGTAATGGTAGACATGTAATGGTGAATAGGTAATGGTAGACATGTAACGGGCATATTTAGGCCCATAGAAACTGCCTGCGTCGAGAATTAAGATCCTATGATCCTACCCCAATATTTTAAATATTTTAATAAAATCAAGGAGCATAACTTCAAAACAGCTTGTGAAAGAAGCTTGATTTATCGATTACAAAACAGTCGACTTCAACATGTATTTAACTAAATGTTAAATGTTTAATAAATTAAAAGAAATGCACTCAAAACAAAAAACATAAACAGAAACAAAAACATACTGCCTGCACATACAATGAATGGCTTTCTTCACATATATAAGCTTAGTCACATATGCCTGTATATGAAACCATGTTAGGATTTTTTAAACACTGTAACAACATAGTCAGACTGTTTTTAAGCAAACAGGCTACACAGCAAAACTGGTTAAAAACAGGATTATGACATTAAGCTTTAAAAATGCGCTAGTACCAAGAAGTGTCAAAAATCTTTCAGATAAAACAGTTCAACTGTTCCCGTTACAAAATCAGTCGTAAATTTCAAAAAAGCATGACTACTAATAAAACAAACCTTGACAAGCCGTCATGAAGATGTCACCTGACTGTGAATATTTGCCACAAAAAGCTTTATTTCTGTAATGAGCGACTGTCTCTGATATGTTGGGCAGAAAGCTGAAATAGGAAGAGTCCTACATCATAAACACAACCAAGTACAATAAGCATATTATTCTAAATTGAACTGGAAAAACAAAAGCTGGTATAACATGTCTCAGAAACAATTGGTGACAAAAGTAAAAAAGTACTATTTTGCTTAATAGTAAGACATAACCAATCTCCCAAACTTTCAAACTGGAAGCCCGTGTTTTAAAACTCAAAACAAAGGCCACACCAGACAGATAGGTACAAACTCATCTGACTAACTCAGGTGAGCGACAGCTGAGCTGGCAACTCACATCAAAGTTAGTTCATTCAATTGTTGTCGTATTGCCTTAACATGTGCTGTCAGCTTGGCTATCGAACACTTGAGGCAGACAGCTGAGTTCATAGCTTGCCATCAGCGGTAGCCTTAAGCTCTGCGGTCATGAGAACAAACAAAGTCACACTAGTTTACCTAGCCCCAATTCGGCAACAGTCTGCACTGTTCAAGCTGCAGAATTCGTTCCCCATGCGACCAACTTCCCTCTGAAAACAAATGAGAATGTTAGTATGAGCATCAATTGTTTCTCGTTCTGTATTATATATGTTTTTATTTTAATGCATTTACAATATTGCAGATTTTGAAAATGCTCCATAAAATTCATACAGGGCCTGACAAGAACTTGAGTGAAAAATGTAATTCGAATTAGATAGATGAGATTACTCATATAATTTGATTCAAAACAGTAGAATATATATATTAGGTATTACAACAAGAATGGATCAACTGAAATTTTTGGATATAAGATCCTTCCTCAACAGAAACAGAAATACAGTCACTTGACATTTAAGATGTGTCATAATGAATATGATGTATCATATTCATTATGCCACATCTTAAATGTCAACTGTCATATAGTGTTTGATTTTATTTTATTTCTGTTTCTGTTGAGGAAGGATGTTATTATATCCGAAAATTTCAGTTGATCCATTCTTGTTATTTTATTTACATATATATATATTCTACATTTCGTGAAACAATAGTATCCTTAGAAGGATCTGGATCCCTTACTTAGTTTCAGATTTATTTTCTACGTTATTCAAAACAGTGAAATGTTTCGAGCACTGATACAAAACCAGTGCCCAAAACATTTGGTCGTTTGTGTCAAATACATCAAAAATCTCCTCTATTTCATGTTCTTGTAACTGTTATCATATTATCCCGGTAAGACTGATTCATCTTCTATTTATCTCTATTACAAAAACATGGACTTTCAGACAGTTTACCAATCCATGGTTCCCAACTCTGTCGTAGTTATGATAACTGATTATCCAAAGCCACAAACCAACCCACCTTATGTACAATACCAGGCAAGTGACATCTGGTGGTCTTGCACTGGCCAGACTGTGTCAGCACTTCTTGCTTGAATTCACTTTTCTGAAATACATTGGAAAGACAACTTCAAAAATCTAAACTTTTAAGCACAGGTCACTAAATTAGCTTAAATAATTAGTAAGAAAATACAACTACCGTAATCAGTAACCTTTGTTACCAACGATTAAATTTCTTTAAGAACTTCCTACTAAGTATTAATTGTCAACCAATAAAATTATACATTTTGAAAAAAAACATGTAGAGATCATAGTTTTCCCTTTCAAAAACAAAGAAACCCGTTTCAGCAAACATAAAATTCTGTTTTTTCACATTTTGCCAAGTATGAAATTCCGTCATAGTGAGAAATAATAATGTTTAGGAAATTTGTCTGACTCTTCCCAGAGAACTATGTTGCAGTTATGTTTAGCAATATCTCCCTGCATACTATGGTAACCTTTTCTCAAAACCAGAAAAAGATCAGTGCCTAGTTGAGAAAGAATGAACAACTCCCAGAACATATCTGCAGCAAAATGATCGACAACTGATTTGTGGGCAAGAATATGTCAAATTGGATGAATTGCAATTTCAATTTTTGGTAACTAAAAACCAAAAATATCACAAATATCTTAACTGCTACTGAAATACAGAAATTCCATTCGAAATCTCTAACTTCATGAAAGAAGCCAGATTCTGTGAATTCCATCCACCATTTTCTGTTGTTGTTGCAGATAACAAGGGTATCAATCTACAGTAGTGCCAGTAATGGCATAAGTTGAAACAGATAGTAAGAGAGGTACGGGGAGGCATTTAAGTGTTTGTCCTGAGGTGTATTTTAACTTGATTTTAGTCATTAAAGTCTCATGCCATTCTTGTCAACACAAGACACATTAACTTTTGGAAGAAACAAGATTTTACAACTGCGAATAGTGTTTTTGGTCGCGATCACGGAAATGAGATCCAGGGCCTCTGACATTCCCCGTATGTCTAAGCAAGTAAATAAACTAACAGCCTTATTGTCAGTTTCAAGTCCATTTGCCTTTATTTGTTCATGAATTAGTTATACTAAGAATCGGCTTAGAGAGAAGAGCACGAAATCTAAAAAAGGCCAGCACATAAAAACAATATATTTCATAGTTTACTATTAACTGTTAATAACTTTCCACAGCAGCCCAGAATGGAAAGAGCCTAAAGTGTAGTTAAAGAGTAGTTAATGGGACTTTTGTCTGAAATGGATTGATAAGTGGTTATAACAACGCTTCACAACATTAACTGAACTGTGTCAAGAATAGAATCAATATCATAAATAGACTTTCAGACAAAAATAAAACAAACCTCTATTTGCGACAAGTCTGGGTTGCTTATTGCTGAAAATAAAGAAATTTAGAATTAGAAAAGCAGTGACAAACATGATTTTAAAATTTATTTATTATAGCTAGGTCTTTAAGGTAAAAAATTGTATTTAAAACAATAGACACACCTTGAAAGCAAGACTCATACTTCAGGGGTGAGAAACAGCATGACTGGTGGACCCAAAACATGACTTCCGGTCCGCCAAATCCGACCAACTGTCCACATAACAGGACCTACGGGAATCAAATGGGACCGCTGCACGAGAAAATGGGACTGACACACCTCAAAACATGACCACTCCACCACAAAACAGGGTTGCTGGACACTAAACATGACTGCCGGAGATTGAAACTTGACCGCAACTCCATTCAATGACAACTAGGCTTAAGTAATAAAGTTTTAAGACTGGTCAATTAACAGTGTACACAGATCATGCAATGGGGGTATCTACATATGCAGGTCTTATGCTGATAAACCCAATGAAATCTTTTGTGCACTACAGGACACTTCGCTTTGTAAAATGCGGCACTTCGAGCTTTACTTCACCAGGCTCTGCTGTGGTACTTGGCTTAAAACAATTGAAAGAAAGTCAACACTTAAAATTAATAAATCTAACCAAAAACCAACCATGTTGCACACTTTTGAACTTTGACATTTTAGTCAAGTCAAAAACGCGTTCTGGTTCTCAGGTAAAGTATGATCATAACCAGATTTGTTGGGGCAAAGCTGTGTACTAAACCATAAAGAATGTGTGTGTAAAAAATTGACCATGAAGTAAAATCTGCACAAAATTAGTGTTACTAACGACACTTTCTCGAGTAAACTACATTATTTACCGGCGTTTGGGAAAAATTGGTGTTCTGTCGTTGTTCCGCTGCTAAAATTAAGGTACGTTCTTCTGGGTCGGCTTTCATTGGTCAGTTTCTTTTTCCCCGATTCTTCACACACCTGTTCTTCTCTTCTACGAGGTTGTGTGCAAGTCACAACAAATAATCAGAACTGGTTTCAAGTTTTTAGTATTTTGATACCAGCAAATTGAATTTCAGAACAAAATTTGCTGCTACTAAGTTATCATCTTCCGAAAAATGTCACAAAACTTTAGGAAATGGCACGTGTGCCTGTCACGAGCACGACAGACTTTTCTTTGTTACAAAAGGTAAATAATTAAGCAAGAAAATGACATTCATTAGATTGTTTTTCATTTAAACGGCCGCAACAGGCAAAGTGAGTGTCGGTTGACTCTCAGATCTTGCACGCACCTCCGCCGGTCGTTAGCTCTACATATTGATGCAAGTTTCAAGACGAGGTGACGAGCAGAACTACTCGGCGGGCTGTGTGAAATTACGGGGTTTCACGGAGTTCAACACACAGAAGTACCAAGATGTATTTTGACGATAGTCTTCATACAGCTAGCTGGCTGGTTACATCATAACTCGCAGTATCACACACAGTTATTGATAACCACATTTTGTCCGTAGGTCATCTTCAGGCTCTGGCGGTCCTGTTTTGTGGTGGAGCAGTCATGTTTTTAGGTGCGTCAGTCCCATTTTCTGGTGCAACGGTCTCATTTGATCCCAGTAGGTTCTGTTTTTGGTGAGTCGGTCCGATTTGGAGGACCGGTCACGGTTTGGGTCCGGCGGTCATGTTGTTTCTCACCCGTGTACTTGTTACTGTTATAGGAGTATATGACGTGACCCCTCACATCATCAAATGCATTTAATGTTTATAAACCAAGAATGCCAAAGCGCTGCTTTTAAACTGTGAGATGAAAAAGAAACTGTGTAGTCTTCTTCAACTGTATGTAACTTCCTTCAAATGAACCAAGCCCGAAGGGGAAGCCTCTTTAATTTTACTTTCACTCACGAAAGAGTTTTATAACAGGTGCCTGTTTCTAGATCATCCAAGTCAAACTGACACTGTAACATAACAATACCCATCTATAATGAAAACCTTCGTAACAAACCTTTCGGTGGTTGCATGTTACGCCTCATACCGAAATCTGAATCGTCCGAATCCCCTCCGCTGTCACCGTCACTGGGAATAATGCGTACCTGACCACTGAAAATTGCAATTCAAACAACATATATAACAACTTCCAACATGTACTAAGCCTCCAGGATACACCTTGTAACTTTCAATGGTAGGACTTAGTGCAACTTGCAAAGGTCACCTATTTGCAGAATTTTTGTTTTCACATTTACAAGTTGTCAGTGAATACAACTGCTCTTTGTTTAGTGTAGACAATGTTCAAATAGCATTGTCGTTTAGTTCCTTCTATGCATGTAGGAACACGCAAATACATAGCCTTGGTACAAAGCTGTACATTAAATATATTTTGACGACAGTCGTCATACAGCTATCTGGCTGGCTAGCAAATATACCGTATTCGCCATAATAACCGCACAGGGCGCTTAGAAAAGTTCGGTTCAGGTGGGGCGGTTGAAACCCGGTCTCCGAAACGGGTGAAATCGGAAGCTAAGATTCACCAAATTTATGCTCTGTGACGTATATGTAATCTATGAAAGACTTTCAACAAAACTGTGGTGCATTGCTATCAAACTTTGCTGCTAAATTACAATCGTTATACAGAAAATTGTGCTGGAATCCCAGGGCGAAAACTCGCCGACTGACTACCTCGAAATCGCCGTCTTCAATATGGCGACTTCAATGCTTGAATAAAAATGGTTTCGACTCAAGCAAATTACCTGAAATCCTCATTAAGTTTTATAAGTAGCGTCTCTAAGATTTTTTAAGTTCCCGTGGAGTCTGGATTAGCGGCAAGTTTAAGTACAAATCTGTGCAACATCGTGCCATCTACATGTATGATCGGCAACACAGCGAGAAAAATATTTGGACGAACACACATGTTGTTGTCACGTGACGTTTGTTTTGAAGTTTGTCTGCGAGTAAGCGAGCGCGTGCGTGTCATCAGAGTTCATTTTCCAAAGCAGAGACCGTCTTTTGGCCAGAGCCACGCAATCTAACTAGCTAGATGTGTCTAAAGAAATTTGTACAAGCAGTAGGCCTAAACCAGAGCGTGTTTCATTCAGCACTTGCCAGTCTCATGCTAAAAACGTTCGACATTCGTCTCGGTAAGGCCCATATTAGTTGCCGTGTAGCTGGATGCGTACGTAACTATCTGACAGTTATTTTTCGGTGTAAGGGTGTGTAAGTAAGCATTCACTGTCAGTTGTCATTTTATCAGATATTCAGCTTAAAAACACCAATTATGGTTAATCAAACAATCCATCTCAAAAATAACGCAAACATGTTTTATAGTATTAGAAATTGTCGGAATTAGTGCCAATATTTATTTCTTATCGATGCTATGCTATCCGTTTCATGAATGGATAGTTCCTGACTAATGTCTTTGATGACAGGTTCATGTATGTAGCGCGCGCTTCCTGGCCACGTGCCTTTAACACCGAGTTATTTTTATTCATGAGACAGTCGATGTGTCTACTGAAAGGTCAGACCATAGTGGGACACGGTTGTCGCGAGAGCGTAGCAACGCTGTTGCGTTCTTTTTGAAGCGCTGCGTTACTTTGAAGTGTAAAGTCACGGCTAAATACAAGCGTAGCAGTGCAGCTGGTGGTCTAGAAGACCTGTGCAAAAATTTTTTGATAAATTGAAGACGTTACTGTAGCCAAGTTTTAGGACTGTAGGTACGTCATTGTTCGCATGTACACGTTCATGGACTGGGCGCTTATTTCAGCAAAGTCTGAAAACGCGTAGGGGGCGCTTATATAGGGGCATGGGCGGTTATTACGGCAAATACGATAATCTTTAAAGGAATAAGTAGCAAATTTTAAGATTCCTTTAAGAATTGTTCCCCTTGCGCCTAAAGTGGCTTCTATCTTTCAGAAAAGTCTGCTTCTGGGTTCTGTTCATACATGAAACGATGAACTTTGAAGCATAACCTCGACATTCCAAACAAACCTACTCTCATGCAATAAGTTCTATGCAACCCAATCCTGCCCCCCGTTCAGTAACGCTAGAACCTCGCTAACAAGCGAGATGACGAGACACACTGCCGTGTATTTCAAATGAGAGCACGTGGCGTTAACATATTTTAGCTAGGTCCTAGCGTTATGCTAGGACCTACGCTAGGACCTAGCTAAAATCTAGCCAAAGCCACGTGTTCTCATTTAAAATACAAAGCAATATCCGCGAAATCTTGCTTTTTAGCGAGGTCATAGTGTTACTGAACGGGAGGCTGGTCATAGTTTGTTTTGACCGGGTATTTCGCAAGTGCAGTGTTCCATGCACTAGTAAAGTAGTAAAAAACAGCTGATTCAGCAAAGCAAACAAACCTGCGAATCAAGTAAGACAGAATAGTTGCTAAATCGCTACTTTCTTCGTCGCCGTTTGCATCACCTTGAGCAGTCGATTCGTCACGATCCCCCATTATATCTCTCTGGGACTGCCCAGAACCCATAAAAACTCAAATTCTGTTCACAAATATGCAAACCCTTGCAAACGCACAACATTCCTTACACAACCAATGCACGCATGCGCAGTATCTTACATTATGTGTCCAAAAACTCTCAATAGATGACGCTACCTTACATAGCCCACTCTGGCCTTCCTCACTGCAAACTTCGGACTGTGCTAAAATGTGCATCAAAATTACGATCACGCAACCGTGACGCGAAAATGCGTAGTAATAAAAGCTTCGTCTACCCGAGTGATACGATGACCAACTGAGTTTGCTCAAACCAGTTTCAACGGTACTTGACTCGGTCAGTATTTGACTCGATCGGGACTGGGTTTGAAAGTCACGTTCAGCTGACGGCGGATACTCTGAGCCTGGGAGTAGGCCTAAAGTCCAGTACGATCAAAAAGGCCGGGGATTTTCAAGAAAGTCACCATTTCGTCATAATTTTTTCCACAAACAGTTGGCTTTTAAGTTCAGGCAGTGCTCTATCACATCGAAGCAATTCAATGCTTCAGCAGCTGTCCTGTGTGAGCCTGGTAGCACAAACAAAAGAAACTGATGAGTCGACATCAAACGAAACTAATAGTACTCTTCAATTCGACCGCCTCGGCATTTCGCGTTGTCACAACGGTTAGCTTGCGTTTTACCACGTTCATAAAATCGGTCTCATAACATCCCTTGTGATAGGGTTCCTTTCCCGCCGTGACCAACCAGATTGACGGAAATCACGAGCCACTCGCCCGCGTCGGACTGAGAGTGGTCTAGGGCCAGTCACAGACTGACTTTACTGGAGTGGGCCAACCCTTAAAATGCGAACTCAAAAATGGAACCCGTTTCCCCGTGACTTGATTTGGTAGCGAAAATAGAATCTTATCACGATAAAGAACATTTTATAGCAGAATAAAAAGATCTAGTAATTCGATGTTTCTCGCCAGCTATCATGCTATAAACATTCCCACTAAATAAGATTGGCCCAAACCCCGCCTATCAGGGTAAAAGGTGGGGTTTGGCAGATTGAACTTGACCGTATTTATCCACCTTGGCTGAGTCGCGCTCGGCTCATGATCAACTTAAAGGATCGATCCCGCCAAGCTGCTCTACTCGTCATCGAGTCACGAGCAAGGATAATTGGCTTCGCTCATGCGGATATCATCAGCTGATTATAATCTAGTGTAGCAGACTGTATTTTTTATGGAGAGAGTAGTTTTTACTGTAATATTTGAAAAGAGGAGCGAAAACAAATATGAGTACAACTTTGAATTTTTCAAATCGGCCCAGGATAAGAAATTTAATTGCCGGCAACACAGCAACACTCACGATTACTTTCATTTGGCGCGCACGAATACAAAAATATAGGACCCACGTTATTTAGATTTTGGAACACATGCATTGCAATATTCAAAATACGTTTATTATGAATCTTACAAGCTGCAAAACGACGTTGTTCAATTTCATTGTACTCATTCATTGTCATCCGTCAAATCGGAAATTTCCGAGATGTGATCTGCGGCGTGCGCGTATGTGTACAAAACACGTGATTGTTATGCTCCTGAAGTACGATAGCGGGCAATTTCGCATACGCATGAAATCTGACCATGGTTTCCAGTTGTGCTGGCCAGCTGGAGACGGTGGTCACTGTCAACTATGGAATCCAAACCAAGTGTTTTAGTGCCGGGGTGTTGTTTTCGGTATAGGTGCATCTAATAACCGAAATATCGTTCATTTTTTTAATGTAAAAGTTTCAAAATCACATCTGAGTTTGAAAGTTGAGATATTTTAGGAGCGGTGAATCTTCGGATTGGTGAATCGTCGAACTTGTGAACCTTCGGAATAGTGAACCTTCCGCGTAGTAAACCTTCGAAATAGTGGGATGTTCCCATTTCCAGCGATGTAAGCAACTTAAGTAATACAACCAGATCAACAATTTTGTTAAGTCATTCACCGACTAAACTTCATATTTCCGTTTGAGTATGCAATGAGGTGTAATCACTCATTCAAGCATGGCTGATTTGAAACTTTATCAGGAGATAATGTGAGAATGTTCTCTTCCCCCTAATTAAGCTGAGTCAAAGGCCTTACTGAGATTTCTACAGTGTCGACGTTTGCAAAATACCAAAGGTCCACCGTTCTTGAAATTCGAACCACCACCTCCCCGCTCGATGCTGGCTACGCGCCTGAATAGGATATATGCATTTGAGTAGAGAGATAGGGGCGACTAATATAAAGTCGTCCCTGCATCGACCAAACCTCTGCATGCTACTGCCTCACCGCTAAAAGTGTCTGTAAAATACCTTTTGTTCGTGCAGAATGTTGCTCGACATTATGCAAATGGTTTCAAACGGTTACCTGGCGGCCGGGGTAAATCTGGTCAAACTCAGATATTTGATCGTGTGTGGCGGAGCCAATCCAGTACTAGACTTGTCTCGCAGTGTTTATTCATACTACATCATTGGTCTTGCGTAGAATATTTTGCAACTGGTTTCATGCGGTTACCTCTTGGGTTGATTTACCTCAAATTTCAACCCTTCTTTAGTCGTCTGGCAGGGACACCCCACCACTGAAATTGTCTGGCATCTTACTGTTATACGATGTACAGTGATGCTGAGCATCGTGCAATCAGTGGTTTCAAACGGTTACCTCGTGGGTTGATCTAGCTCAACTCATGTATTTGGGCGTGTCTGGCGGGGCTAACCTACCACTAGATTTGTCTGGCAGTGTTTAGTATTCGTGATACCTGGGCTTACGGTGAATATTTTGGAACTGGTTTTAAGCGGTTACCTCTTGGGTTGATCTAGCTCAATTTTTAACCCTTTTTGATAATCGTCTGGCATTGGCACCCCACCACTGAAATTGTCTGGCATCTAACACTTGTGCCATGTACATTCATGATGAACATCGTGTACTGGTTTCAAACAGTTACCTGGTGGGTTGATCTAGCTCAACTCGGGTATTTGGGCGTGTCTGGCGAGGCTAACCCACCACTAGATTTGTCTGACAGTGTTTCGTGATACCTGGGCCCACGGTGAATACTTTGCAACTGGTTTCACGCGGTTACCTCTTGGATTGATCTAGCTCAATTTTTGCACCTTGTTTATAACCGTCTGGCTGATACTCCCCACCACTGAAATTGTCTGGCAATGACCAATTTTGATACAGTGGATTACTTAGTAGGTATCCAAGGCAGTTTGAAGTGGTTACCAGAAAAGTTGATCTAGCTCAATTTTTGAGTGTCATTCTCTTGGCTTCCCTGACCACACCCACCACAGCGAGCCTGCCAGACGACCATTTCCAAGCATCAGGATACCCATAGAGCACTGTGGCACCAAACAAAATTGGTTACCTTTTCATGCCTAAAAAAGCTCTGGGATCTATATGGTGAACATCGTCATCTCCCTCAGTCTGCTTTCCAGAATGGCACCAAGTAGTCTTTATTTGCGTCCGTGTACAAACAGTTACAAGAAGATATTCGTTGTAGTCGATGATTCATGACTGAGACATCAGTGGTGCTTCGTATTACTTTGTATCAAATTGTAATAGACCTTATACCGAGTTGTATTGTGTTGTATTGTGTTGTATTGTATTGCATTGTATTGTATTATATCATTATGTACTGTGTTACATTGTATCGTGATGTAGGGCCTACTGCTGAATGCCCATCTCTGTCACGTCATATTATGGTTTTAAACGCAGTCAACGTTTAGTTGAGTTACTTAAATGACCGTAATCGGCTACAAGTCAGACTTTGGCTAACTTGTAATTCATACCACATTCCGCAATAAAATTGGCCTAAATTTTCCTTACTCAGCCAGATGAGAAATGATTTCTGAGCTGTGGAATAACTGACATTTTTGCAGTGTTTGAAACCATGCTCTGCCCATTAAAGGATACGCCGTGCAAAACAAAACTGATATGAGACTGATATGGAGCAATAAGATACTGTCAGTTCCTCTCAATCCCAGAAATCGTCTCTTGAATTCGAGCAAGGAACCTGTCACTAAAACCGGATTTAAGTTGGTTCGTGTACTAAGTCGATTGAAAGGTTTTGTGCAAAAGGCCGGTTTAGAACCATTTTTAAGTATAAGTGAGAATGTGGCATATAAACGCTAAAAAGAAATAATCAATACGAGACATTTATAGTCTGAACAGAGAGCGTCTCTCAATCAATTCAGGTGCACGTTCCGTAGAGGTAACAAACTTGCGAGAGGCAAGATCACGTAAGTCTTCGCGAGCTATTACAAAACATTATAAGCAAAGCATGTGATCCTAATAGCTACATTTGCGAGATTCTTGCGTCTACAGAACTCAGTCCGGCATTCATCTAGATCTGCATCGTCCGTATCTACATCTAAGATAACTGTAACAACAGTCCGAATCATAGCTGCACCACCCGCCGTGTGGCGAACATCGTCGCCTCGCCCTGAAGAAAATTCAAAACAATTTAGACTTCACCAAATTTTGATTCCCCAGACATGATAAGTAAAGCATGTTTAGTCAAAGAAAATGTTTCGTCTTCGTTTTTGTAAAACTATTCGTGTAACGAATAGTCTTAACCCTTAACCCTGTGACAGTGTGTACTGAGTCCTAGCGTTAATCAATTTAGTGAAAATGTATTTCCAAATGGTGGTCTTTCAACATGCACTATTTTAAATGAACAAAATAAAAAAGCATCCAAATGTACACCAAAGATGAATTATAAGAAATCTCATTTTTAAGAATTTAAAAATAGAGTTTACTGAAAAGGTAAATGCACGCAGGTTTGCAATTTTCGAAGTCTTCCAACTGTATTGAGATATTTCGTGTTTGCAGAGTGCAAATGAAAGACGCACAGATGCGAATCCTCCCGGGCTACAAATAACTAGCTTTTGCATTTTTGTAATAAAATGTATTTGTTATTTAAAAGCTTATAGCTTTAAATCAATAGTCCAATATAACTATTTCTGAAAACGGTTGTTTTTTTCCAGAAATTTTCACAAACTTAACAGTCTAAAATAGATATGACGTCAGTTAGGAATATCCGGCATTGGTGTTTGTCAATATCAGGGTTTTCCAGAGTGGCACCAAGTAATCTTTATTCGCATCAGTGTACAGATAGTTAAAGAAAACATTTGTTGCAATCGTTGTTCGTTACTTTTCGTGATGATGGCGATTGACATTTGGGACACCAGTGAATGATCATTTGAAAACTTGACTGAAATACGTAACCTGCTCACATTTACCCAAAATGTGTTTTTGCGAAGGCAACATAAGGTTGAATTCGATTCAGCCAGATTTACGGGTCATAACCTTGTACAAATGCAAGGAACTTTTACGAATACCTTGCATCGAAATCGCAATTACGAGCAAGTTACCTGGAGAGTTTGTTGTCGTCCATCTCGTTCGGATCCTGTGTCACAAAAAGAAAGAAAACCATCAAAGTTTTGTGAATTTGTAGGTTTTTGCGAGTCTAAGTTTTTGTGTTTTTAGGATTTGGGAAAGACAAGAACTACGCTAAAACCTGTTAGAAGGCAATCCACGCGCAGGCGGGCCCCAGCCAAGCTGCCGGNAAAATACCAAAGGTCCACCGTTCTTGAAATTCGAACCACCACCTCCCCGCTCGATGCTGGCTACGCGCCTGAATAGGCTATATGCATTTGAGTAGAGAGATAAGGGCGACTAATATAAAGTCGTCCCTGCATCGACCAAACCTCTGCATGCTACTGCCTCACCGCTAAAAGTGTCTGTAAAATACCTTTTGTTCGTGCAGAATGTTGCTCGACATTATGCAAATGGTTTCAAACGGTTACCTGGCGGGTAAATCTGGTCGAACTCAGATATTTGATCGTGTGTGGCGGAGCCAATCCAGTACTAGACTTGTCTCGCAGCGTTTATTCATACTACATCATTGGTCTTGCGTAGAATATTTTGCAACTGGTTTCATGGGGTTACCTCTTGGGTTGATTTACCTCAAATTTCAACCCTTCTTTAGTCGTCTGGCAGGGACACCCCACCACTGAAATTGTCTGGCATCTTACTGTTATACGATGTACAGTGCTGTGATGCTGAGCATCGTGCAATTGGTTTCAAACGGTTACCTCGTGGGTTGATCTAGCTGAACTCATGTATTTGGGCGTGTCTGGCGGGGCTAACCCACCACTAGATTTGTCTGGCAGTGTTTATTCGTGATACCTGGGCTTACGGTGAATATTTNGTTGATCTAGCTCAACTCAGGTACTTGGGCGTGTCTGGCGAGGATAACCCACCACTATATTTGTCTGGTAGTATCTATTCTTCAAACCTGGGCTTACGGCGAATATTTTGCAACTAGTTTTATGTGGTTACCTCAGGGTTGATCTACCTCAATTCATGTATTTGGGCATGTCTGGCGGGGCTAACCCACCACTAGATTTGTCTGGCAGTGTTTATTTGTGATACCTGGGCTTACGGTGAATATTTTGGAACTAGTTTTAGGCGGTTACCTCTTGGATTGATCTAGCTCCGTTTTTAACCCTTTAGTGATAATCGTCTGGCAGGGCCACCCCACCACTGAAATTGTCTGGCATCTAACTGTTGTTCCATGTTCAGTGATGCTGAACATCGTGCAATTGGTTTCAAACGGTTACCTGATGGGTTGATCTAGCTCAATTCAGGTATTTGGGCGTGTCTGGCGGGGGTAACCCACCACTAGATTTGTCTGGCAGTGTTCATTCGTGATACCTAGGCTTACAGTGAATATTTTGCGACTGGTTTCAAGCGGTTACCTCTTGGATTGATCTAGCTCAATTTTTGTACCCTGTATATGTTCGTCTGGCGGGTACTCCCCACCACTGAAATTGTCTGGCAGTGACCGATTTTGATACAATGAATGCCGTAGCAAGTATTGAAGGCAGTTTTAAGTGGTTACCAGAAAAGTTGATCTTGCTCAATTTTTTAGTGTAGTTCTCTTGGTTCCCCTGACCACACCCACCAGAGCGAACCTGCCAGACGGCCATTTCCAAGCATCAGGATACCCATAGAGCACTGTGGCACCAAAGAAAATTGGTTACCTTTTCATGCCCGAAAAAGCTCTGGGATCCCGGTCTATAAGTTTCAAGAGCTGCTTTTTAAGGTAAACAGGGGCGAATCCAGGATTTTGAGTTAGGGAGGGGCAGGACAGAGTATTAGCCTGGATTTTACCCTTCAAACATTCGCACCCCCGAATCTGGGAGAATTTTAGGGGGGCATGGACCCCTTGCCCCCCTCTAAATCCGCCACTGGTTAAAGCTGAATTTCGCCCTGTTTAACTGGCCAATAAACAAAAATCGCCCTTTTTACTCTCATGACACCAATCTCATAACATTTCTTGCCATAGTTGGATATTAGTTCCGTTACCAACAAGATCAGCGAAACCATCATGACTTATAGAAACGCTTCAGAGAGTTAGGGTTGACCAACTCTCAAATTTGAGGATTAGACAATGGCCAATACATGTATGCATTGCCTATGACTTGAGTTGACGGCTCATTCGGTAACATTTCAATATGGGATAAGCGTGGTTATGATTTTAAACCTCAAAGAGCTTGTGTTAAGAACTCAACATTGATATCTGGAACTGCACAACGTGTAGCTTTAAATATTAGATTTTGTTAACTAGGTACTTTTCGGGGTTGTTTAACGTAAGGCAAAACCGGACCCTGCCGAGTTCATGTGGGTCAGCATATCCCCCTTATAACTTAGCAACATGGAAGAAAACCCTCACTTTTTCAGGTGAAACCCTTATATGGGTCGCAGAATATTTACTATTGTTATTGTATTTTCAGAGACAGACACGTGCAGAGAAACTGAGAAACAGAGAAAGAAAGAAAGAAACAGGATTTGAAAACAATTTATATCAGGATAATGCTGGGGAGAAGTCCAGGGGGTCCGGACCTTTCCCTTTTTATCCAAAGCGACTAAATAAAACCGTGGGGAAAATAGACGATTTTTAATTTTCTTCATGTTTATAGGCGGCTGGCTGCAGAGATCAAGACACTTAATTTCATTACCAGTTTTCTATTCATTATTTGTGATATAGAATTTTCTTCAGAATCAGAAACCTGTCGTTTTACTTGAACCTCCTCAATCGCAAAAAGCTGGATCCCCGTTTGTTATTCAACCAGACATACAATCACTATGAGAATACATGCACGTGCTAGATATTATTAGTATGTTTACAATAAGATTAAAAAAATACTGGATTGCGATATACATGCGCAGACTTAGTCAAGACATCCGGCTAGAATTCTTGCCACAAGCAGAGAACCCTAATCATGCATCATCCAATTATAACAAAAATATAAACAAGGTTACCGTGAAACGTAGAGAGAGTCAGCAATGTGCCGGAACACGGGAAAGAACGACGTCTAAAGTACTAAGTACTAATGCAATGCCGCCACCTTTGGAAGGAAAAGAAACCAACTTGACTTAATTCTGAATACTCGATCGCCGTCTCAATTATCACTCTGTGCACAAGACATTTAAGAAAGTAATCCCTTCA
>NMRA01000041.1:1304458-1332610 GCA_002633005.1 Phoronis australis | reverse complement strand
CCCCCCCCCCCCCAAATCTGTAGTCATGAAAATACTGCCTGGCTGGCCCATTCTCTGGTCGTTACTATGATGCTTGACAACTGACCAAGATGCGACAAAATATGATCTACTTTTCGAAAACATTTATTTTACACTGACATATTTTGCTTCGTCGCGGCATATGGCAACGACCCAACGCTTCCAAATCTCAAGGTCTTTAGAGATTGTAAAGCAGACAGTTGCGTGTCCGTATTTTTTCTAGCCGTTCGCGGAACAACACGGACTGAAACACAGACTCCTATGCCGATAAGCTAACATAGCTGTCGTAGCGAGCCTCGTTTTGGAAGTTACACGCCTCCTGTCGGCGTGAATAGGGTCTATGTGGAAGATTCCTGGATCCCTCTGTTCAGCTCTGTTAATGGTCTCTTCACCGGTGTTTATATGCCATGACACTGTGGCATCTCATTCAACGTCAAGGCGGATGAGCTAGGCATCGCAGAACCGCTTGCTGACCTGCTCCTCACACCGCAACCTTAGAATTCACCATGTAACATATCACAACTACATTCTTAATTCTTAGATTTTGAGGATTGACGGAAGTCACGATATCAAAATCTGTCTGTGACTCCAACGTCCGTAAATAGGCTAAATCAGTGTTAACTCGGTTTACGAGTCCTCATGACCTCCACTTGGGGCGCCAGCATGTGTGTGACGTCAGGTGGACAAAAGGGTCTTGGCCAACATTCCCCATTCTGCCCGGTAGGGAACCAGCGAGGGCCTTCACAAGCTATCCGTGACGTCAGCGTGAGAGGTCCGGGAACCAAGCTCCCGTTCAGTAACTCTATGACCTCGCTATCATCGCGAGATTACATGAGATATTGCTGTGTATTTCAAATCAGAACATGTGACTTTGGCTAGATTTTAGTTAGGTCCCAGCGTAGGACCCAGCGTTACTGAACGCACCCCAGGTTAGAGGGAGAACTTGACTACTGCACCATCTAAATGCATGTATACTTCGACGCAACAGCGTAACCCTTACAAAAATGAACTTAAGTTTTTCGCTGAAATTTGGCATTGGTTGTGTGTGCTTATGTCTATGTTCGTAGTAATTCTCGGAAGCTCCTGATTTTTAAATCTCATACAGGTCAATAATTTGCAAGGTTCACTTGCCTCATCCACGCACCCATCCTAAAATATATGGGGGGTGCTAAAAATTTTGGGCATGTTGACCTTTTACTAAAAAAATAGGGTATGTTCAGAGCTGTGCACAGTGCATTCCTGAATTACAGCTTTTTAGTGGACATGTGTCTCGTTTTCTCAATTTTTTTTGGTTCTATGAGGCTGACCTTTTCATGCCTACTTCGGCAAGTGGGGGGGGGTGCTCGTTCGAGCCTCGCGTGGGTGCGCGCATGTGCCTGGTTCTCAAAATTAAGAATCACCAATGTAACTATTGTATTGCCTATTTTGACTGATTNTTAAGAATCACCAATGTAACTATTGTATTGCCTATTTTAACTGATTTGCTCAGGTTTGTCGCCGTCGGGAAGATCTAGGTTATTGAATGCGAAAGGACATTCCGATCCCACTACTAGTACCCTATCTGGAATACCCCCGGCATAGGTCACAATGTACCCAAGTGAACTCTCAACAGTCAACATGTTAAATATTGTTACGCACAGTGAAACTTGCATAATTCCTATCTGAATTGCACCAAATAATTCAATGCAAATAAGGAAAATCTGTGTGATTTGACATTGGGATTGAGTATGTGCTTTCGAATTTTTACCCGGTTGTGGGATACTAGAATATCGCACTTAAAATTTTCACATTCAGTGCGAGTTCGACTGGTTTCAAATATTTCAGTGTCATGGTGAAAGTGATAGTTAATCTGGGTACAACTTTACCTAGGAGTTGAGTTGAGGGGAATATGGACTGACTAGAATGATCTCCCCATGTCTGTAGGGGCATATTCTTTTCCCTCTAGAAATTTGCTTGGAACCTCAATTTAATATCTTTGCAAATGTCAGCCAGTAATGTGATTGGTAGGACTCGAGTACAGGATATAGTATTTTTATGTTTACTGTAGTACATGAGATAATAATTTTATTTTTACTGTAAACTATTATGGTTACATAAGACCTCTCGTGAAGACCATGCCAGTATCTTCAATGGTGGATTCAGAGGACAGCTAAGAGGCCATGGCCCAGCCCCCTAAAACGCTACAAGATCAATTGGCAGTTGGGGGGGGGCAGGGGGTGAATGTCTGATGGGCAAAACCCTACTCTGCCCAAGCCCCCCAACTCAAAATCCTGGATCCACCCGACCGCCCCTGATCTTTACATGTATAGCATCCCTGTAAATGGGTTATGTCTGGATTCTTAAGAAGCTATCACATACTGTTATGTTTGCTAATATCTCCTTGTTTTCAGGTCTCTATTAGCTTGGCGGAGTACTTGGAAGAACTAGACATCCAACCATTTGCATCGAAACAATCACCCAGGGGTGGTATTGGGCTGTCTACATCCACATGGCAGGTAGAGCTTCATGTTTCATTGTTGAGTTAAAAATAGTGCTGCTATCAGGGTTTGAATTTGAAACAATATGAAATATGTCCTTGGTTNGTAAGTGACGCTGTCATGATCGAAGGTATCGCAAGGTAGCACTGCACGCTAAGATGTGACAACTTGGGAACATTGACATGTGTTGATTGACATAAAACTTATTTTTAAATTGATTGGTGATTATTATAGCAAGGTATAAGCAACTATTAGCCATCACACTACTATTCAATTGTTAATGATAACAGTGGCCCCAGGCAATAACTTCGATAGGACCGAAGTTGATCGTTTATACTGCGTGGCAGCGTTAACGCTAAGCAATTAAATCCACCTGTTTAGTGCGAAGTTAACTGGTGCTGTTAACTTCCTTCCAGGACCAAAATCTAAGCGTTCATACTGACATTAACTCCCAAAAACTTCGACGCGTCGATGTTAGTATGAAAGGCCCTATAGATATGTGTATGAAGTTCAGTAGCTTTAAATTAAAGGAAAAGGAATATTTTTGTGGTCAAAGGTCTAAGTTTTCTAATTTCCATCTCGTATAACCAGGTCGTACTTACTTTTAGTGAAACTTGTTCGCACCATGGAGTGTTTTGGATTTACTGTTATTATGATTGTCACGAAAACGAAACTTTGACTTTTAAATTGATATTTTTAAGGTTGCAAACAATTATAGGTGATTCTAACCACTATTTCTAGTATAAGGATTGTACTTCCCAAAATCAGATCTGTTGCCATTGTCGATAAACTTTTAGTTACCTGTTACGTTTTATGTTATGCTTTTGTCTCTGCGGATATTCTTGGATTTTGCATATTAAGTGATTTGTTATTCTTAGTGTCATTGCTGTAATTATAGTTGAAAAAGTCTGCTGTTGAAACGTAGACTTTTGTTGTAGTCCTTCCTGGCTATGTAATCACATTTTCTTTGGTTGTGTTTCATGATTTGGTAGTGATTTCTGTTTGCACATTCCGTTTTGCTCCCTCAGTTATCGCATAATTGTCATAGACTGAGAACGATACAATTATATTATTAGCCTCATTTAGTTTTCACTGCATTGTATGCATGACTCTTTATGAACTGATTTTGAAATGGTTTTTAAGATTTTGATATTTCACTTATGTTCACTTATTTTAAGGAAATAGTGTATTTTAGGAAGTGCATTTTATTTTCTGCAAATAATCACTGTTAATGAAATGTTAATATAACTCTAGTTTGTTAAATCTTTGTGAGATTCATTAAATTTGTTACTGTACTCCACTCTTGTTTTAGTGAAAGTCGAAATTTTTGAATGCCTGTCTTATTGAAACTTATTGCTTTTAGAAAACTTCAGTTTTCAAAAGTTAGTTCCTTGAAAACTTATGTTCGGAAAACTTAGTTTTCAAAAACTTAAGTTTTGATGACTTATGTTTGTTACCAAAAACTTGTTCCAAAACTTAAGTTTTTCAAAAACTTAAGTTTCTGAAACTTAAGTTTTCCAAAAACTTAAGTATTTTGGAACAAGTTTTTTGGAACGAACTTAAGTTTTCATAACTTAAGTTTTCAGAAAATTTAAGTTTTTGAAAAACTTAAGTTTTCAGAACTTAAGTTTTTGAAAAACTTAAGTTTTTGAAAACTTAAGTTATGAAAACTTAAGTTCGTTCCAAAAAACTTGTTCCAAAATACAGAAAATTTAAGTTTTTGAAAAACTTAAGTTTTCAGAACTTAAGTTTTTGAAAAACTTAAGTTTTCAGAACTTAAGTTTTTGAAAAACTTAAGTTTTTGAAAACTTAAGTTATGAAAACTTAAGTTCGTTCCAAAAAACTTGTTCCAAAATACAGAAAATTTAAGTTTTTGAAAAACTTAAGTTTTCAGAACTTAAGTTTTTGAAAAACTTAAGTTTTCAGAACTTAAGTTTTTGAAAAACTTAAGTTTTTGAAAACTTTAGTTATGAAAACTTAAGTTCGTTCCAAAAAACTTGTTCCAAAATACTTAAGTTTTCGCCAAAAACTTGAAGTTTTCGTGAATGAAAACTTAAGTTTTTCAGACCAAAAAACTTAAGTTTTTCGATGAAAACTTAAGTTCATTTTTGTAAGGGAAAATTTAATTAATACCCGTGACTGCGCGTGGGTGGTTGCGAATACCGTCGCACCAGAAAATGGGACTGACGCACCTAAAAGCATGACCGCCCCACCAGAAAACAGGACCGCCGGGGACTGAACATGACCGCCGTTGATTGAAACCGCATATTGTCCGGCGGTCCTGTTTTCTGGTGGGGCGGTCATGTTTTTAGGTGCGTCAGTCCCATTTTCTGGTGCGACGGTCCCATTTGATCTCCGGAGGTCCTGTTTTGGGCGAGTCCGAGTCCGATTTAGAGGACCGGCGGTCATGTTGTTTCTCACTCGTGTGTTAAATGTTGCAAAGTGAGTTTATTTATATCCTTCTGTGGTCCTGAAATTAGTTTGAGGAAGCAGACCAAAAACTGCGGTTTAGCTAGTTGTCCCTTCCTGCGGGTTATCTCTTCCTGTACTACTTTGTAAATGTCTAATAATTTATCATAGTCTTTGTAAGTACTGTAAATATCTAACTGCAACTATTACTTCGCATCGATCCACTATCCACTTAATGTTCAATGTTGATTTGAGTATAAATAAAAATGCGTATACATATATGTATGAATGTGTGTATGTATGTACTATGGAGGCATACGATACAATTTTGTAAAAAGAAACTGTTTAAGTTTGACTTGCACACAATTAACACCGTTGCTATCATACGCTCAATGATGGCGTGGTACATTATTGCCAGTAGTGAGATTATTACTTTTAAGTTCATTAATTATAAGACCCGGCTCTGTTCTAACTTCTAATCAAAAATGTTGATTACAGTCACCATAAACACATACAAGGCTCGAGCTGGCACTACCAAATTGTAATACAACAATTTTGTGTCATATTTGTGGTTATAGTATATAATTATATAGAAATCCTACCACTGACTAAATGAGTCAAAGCCGTGATTTGACCAAAAACTTCAGTCCGTTACTAAGAATGCATTCCAGATCTGACCAAGAAAAAGAAGGAAAGTATTGTTCAACAACAGTCTTCAGTTCAGCAACAGAATTCACATTACGTTTTCTGTAGGCTGTTTCTCCACTCGTACCTTCATACACTATTATTCCGTTGCTGGTTTCTTTGAGTTCGAAAGACAATCCCGGAGGACAAATGACTGCAAACGCTAAGTGGTGCAATGGACTACCTTTTCTGTACAGGAAGGCTGTCTCATTAAACCAGGGAGTATACTCATTCAGTGAAATCGCATCTAGGTCGAAAGTGTAAAAATTCATCCACTGGGAACTTTCAGTAACTTTGAAGTATGGATCCGTCTTACTTACGAACTGTCTACGAACATAATGATCACCAACTTTGGCATATTTGCACAACACATTGCAATGCTGATAACATGGAGATTCCACCTCAAAATCCAAATTGAATGCATCAAAAGATGGACGTCCAAGTCCTACATCCACCAAAAAGGTGTCTCCCTCCTCCTTTAGATCCTTAACAATAAGAATCACATGCCGTCCATACTTGTCGTTCGCTATGCGCGCTAGACCGCAGTAGGTATGGAAACCCAACCCTGCCAGCAGCGCGGACAGGAAGGAATGCAGCTCGTAACACAAACCACCACGTCGGCTCATAATATTCTCTTTGATAGTGTCCCAGCTTGGAGTACGCCTCTGATCCTTAGGAATCATTAATAGATTGATATTGGTAAACGGGATGTTGTGACTAAAGGCTGTAATTATACGTTTCAAACACGCAGCCTTGTCCAGTTTCTTGCAATCCTCAAGACTAACACCAATAACCTCTAGGAAACGTCCGATTTCCTCTGGAGACAGCTGCATCGCCATTTTGAAGTTGTCTTAGTAGTGGGCAAGTGCACACAAAGCACAAACCTGCGGAATAATCGAGCCATTTTCACTAACTGTTTGCTGTCGCGAATGACAAAAGCATTTTGACAATAGCACTATACGAGTGAGCAATAGTTCAGTATTACATAATTCTCTTTGAGAAGCCCTGTAAGCTAAATCATACATATCACGTGACCTTTTTGGGTCTTGCTTTTCTCGCAAGTGAACTAGGTCTACGAAACACTCTTTAGGCTAAGTTATTCGCCAGCTCCCGGCAATAACTATCGTTTGACAAGTTATTTATGGCTATTGCCAACGCTGCTCCGAAGGAAGCCTTAGTAGGCTTCAATAAAAACATAGAAGGGGCCATTTTTGAAACTGAATGTTTGATTACGAGTCCAATCTAAGACGTCTATATACTCTCGCTGTTTACGTTCACGTTTTTCATGTTCAGGTTTAGGTGACAATTTTTGAATTCCGTCCGTCTTCTTCATGTACGACAAAACTTACTCAATAGGGGACTTTTCATACCCACGCTCTCTATATTGATGAAAGCGAGAAAGCGACTTCTGCTGCCGGGATCCAGGCTCAGATTTGATGGAAAATTCGCCGCTGCATACAGTGGCTCATTAATCTAAAAAAGAGGAATACATACCATCGTCAACAACCCCCCCCCCCTCTGTTTAAGTGTCACTAATTTACTTTTATTAGCTTTTTGACATCGACAGAGATCGAAATTCTACCGCTTCTATCTGAGTCGCAGCCAACGACCACGCAGCCACAGTTTATCCATCGCAGTAGGAAATGTATGGAGATGACGTCCTTCACCTATAGATATTTCAAGAGGTTTGCCTTTTTCCCATTAGTATGACCGCACAAAAATAATGATAGCAAGAAAGGAGTAAAGTTCCTTATCTCACAGGGTTAATCTAGTTCAAAAGCATTGAAGTTTTATATCAAATCACGTACCATTGTATAATGTTTACCGCTGTTATAAAACTAAAAGTCTTTCCGAGCACAATTTTGGACCTCAGCCAAGATTAGAAAATCATCGACTTATGATTTTTTCGTGACCTTAGTGTCTTGCACCTTAGTTAGGCGGCACTAAGTAGCATTTTTCGAGCCACAGTCGAATTCACTGGCACTGGCCTCTTTCATGAGAAATTGGGGTCTGCTGGATTGGCTGCCGAGTGGACATTTTGGTGGCACGCATTGGAAACATTCTACCACTTTCTGTAGTCAAGGCAATTAAGTTCTGGGCTGGAAATTCAGGTACACCTCAGACTTTTCAAAAAACCGTTTGGTAGACACCCATTTTCCTTCCATTTTTCAGAATGGGGAGTGTTTTTGCATTCTGAATTTGTTGTCTTCTGGCGGCCTAGTAGTTGCATGCGAGTCGTGGTGTACTATGAGTGTCAGGAAATTGCCTATTCTGTGTAATTTTGATGTTTTTTGCATTGCCGGCGATGTTTGCTGTGGGCATACATAGAGAATCCTACATTCGTCTCAGGTTTATGAAATGGGTAAAACCTCTTGGAAATTTCGTCAAAATACCAAAAGCTCGTCGAGGGATTTTCACAAAATTTCCAAGATGAAGTTTTGCCCATGTCATAGATCTGAGACGAGTGTAGGCCAATTATATCTACCAAGCTTATTACAGACCACGTGTGAACACAGTCAAACATGCCAGAGCGAATTGGTACGTTCGGAAAGAATAGATTGTCGTAGTTGGGAGATTTTGGCGATTCAAAAACTAAACATGATCACCATTTGACGAGGATTTCAGAAATGCTATTGGTTTATGTTCAAATATTTTATAACTTAACTTTTATTTTTATAAGCATAGCCCAGTCAGGCTAGATACGACCTTATTAGAGATAAGAGCAATTTTCGAGAGAGCTCGTAAATGCCAGAATGGTGTAAATCAGTCGTGTCATAAGACATTGGCTACAGAGGTGATCTTCCCAACTTGTTGTTGGACTATTGAACGAGTTGGGAGCAACCGGAAAACGCCGTAATGTCTATTTCACTGATGTGTTAGGTTTCAAATATCGATCTGGAGACCAAGTTGAATTTTAAAATTTAAACACTCCAATTGGTCCGTCCATAGCATAACCTGCCTCCCGTTCAGTAACGCTAAGACCTCGCTAAAAAGCAAGACTTCGCGAGATTACGTGAGATATTTCCGTGTATCTTAAGTGAGAACACGTGACTAAAACTAGATTTTAGCTAGGTCCTGACGTAGGTCCTAGCGTTACTGAACGCAGGCCTGGTTTTAGAGCTCAATTTCAGTTAACTGGGTAGAGCAAGCATAGTTATCATGTTTCTTCAAGGGGCACGTTTATCCGAGGGGAGTTTTTTCGCCGAGTGAGGGGAAAAACTATCGCCTCTCGCCCTGTTGCAAGCTCTCATAAGCTCTATCTCAAGTAACAAATTATGCTCTTTCAAATTGTCACCTGTGTGGTTACAGGTAATTTGAACTTCGGAGTTAAATTTCCAATCACTAGGGGAATTTTTAGGCCTCATTAATTGGGGGTGATTTCGGGAGATTTTTCAATATTTTTGAGAGGGAAATAGGGCCGATATTCGGCCCCAGAATCGAGGGATTGAGAGCGGCTAGCTGTCCATTTGAAAAGAAAAATGCATCATGTCTCAACCCGTAGTCACTTCATGAAAACACAACCTGGCTGCCTGAAGATTTACCGGTCGTTGCTATGATGCTCGGCAACCGAGATGCGACAAAATATGATCTAACTTTTCGAAATATTTATAAATTTTACACGGAAATATTTTCTTTCATCGCGGTGTATGGCAACGACCCAACGCTTCCGAAAAGTCCATAGAGATTGTAAAACAGAAAGTTGAGTGTCCGTATATTTTTGATCGCCGTTCGGGCAACGCAGAATACAACAATACCGAAAAAAAAGCCAACAGTTGAGCTATCGTAGCGAGCCTCGTTTTGGAACGCGCCTCCTGTCGGCGTGAACTAGGTTTTATTACTCTGCGCGTGTACATGTAAGCGCAGAGTACTGTTGTTCCTGGGTTTTCTTCAGTTTTATTCTTATTCTTATTCTTCTTATTACTCTGCGCGTGTAAGCGCAGAGTACTGTTGTTCCTGGGTTTTCTTCAATTTTATTCTTCTTATTCTTATTCTTCTTCCGACCAACTTTGAGGCTTAATAACTCCAAATTGGGTGCAGGTACGGTCTTTAAATTCAGCATATGACTTTTGACAGTACATAAATTTTGATTGGTTATATAATCATATTCCATATTGCACCGGAAGGGGTCGTTTGGTGCAAAGGTCATATAATTTTTAAAATGCTACTTCTCATTCAGTTTTAAAGCTATCTTTTTCAAATTCGGTGCACAGGTATATATCAACATGACAATTTAAAAAATTACTTTTCTAAGTAATCGGGTCATCCAATGAGGTGAAATAGGTCAAAGGTCATTAGGTGCAAACTAAAATTTTGAGCTAGACACTTCAACTTGACAGGTCTGATTGCCACAGGTAAATCAAATCGGAATCCAAAGTTTCAGGTCATTTAGTGAAAACATGGGGTCATTAGGTGCATTTTTCTTCTGACCTTTTCAATCAGCAAGTATTCTGATGTGTCAACCGTTAGACAACTGTGATTCTCAGCGTAAAACACATTTTCCATGGGCTTTGCAATAATTCTCCTGAAGATGTTTAAAATGCACCGGACAAGGTCAATTTGTGCAAAGGTCATGTAACGTTCAAAATGTTATATGTCTTACGTTTTTCAAGGAATTCTTTTCAATTTTAGCACACTGGTGTAAGTCAACATACCAATTGAATACCCTATTTTACTTTGCAATAGGCCTAACCAACCAGAAAAAATAGGTCAAAGGTCATTGAGTGCAAACTAAAATTTTGAGCTAGAGACTTCAGAATTACGTATCTGTTTACTAAGTGCGATTGAGTTTGAATTCTAAATTTTCAGGTCATTTGGTGCACCCATGGGGTCATCAGGTGCATTTTTCTTCTGAAAGTTTGACCACTTCATTCATTTTGTATTCTGAAGTGCTTAAAGTAAAACATCTGTGATTATTAGCATTAACCACACTTTTAATCGAGTTAACAATTACTCCCTCATCGGGGCTCATAATGCACCGGAAGAGGTCAATTAGTGGAAAGGTCATAAAAAATTAATATGTAATTTCTCCTACAATTTTAAAGAATTCATTTTCATATTGGTAAACGGGTTGCTGTCAGTAACTTCCCATAATAATTCCAGTAATACGTACGCGCAGAGTCCGTTATTGTCACGCCGTGACAATAATCTTTCTAGTTGTCATTGTCATTGTCTCAGGGGCAGACCTCGCTGCACATTGGACAAGTCCACAAGTGCTCAGTCCTTCCCTGCAGTATAGCCAAGAAAGAGTCACACTGCTGACGGTTCCCATGTTGAGCTGGTTAATCCAGTATCTACTTTCTCCACGTAAGGTGGTTCTGATGCCGCTTCCTCTGACAACATGAAGCTCAATTAGTCTTTCCAGGGTGGTGCTTTCTGAGGGAGCCTTCATCTCCTGGTCTTTCAGTTTCAGTGCCATCAAAACATCCTTCTCGGCAAGTGACATCTTTCAAAAGTTCTGGCTTTCCTGCCAGGTCATCTGCTCTTTCATTCCCCGTCACTCCAGCGTGTCCATGGGTAAACAACCTCACCAGGTGTTTAATGAAGCCACTCTTGATTTTGCTTATTATGTTCTGCGAGTCCGTGTAGCAATCACTGCCCCTGTGTAGCTGGTAGTGCGGAGCCATCCGAGAGCTGCTGTCGTGGCTTCCTGCTCTTCCATCCGCGTGCTGCTGGTTGTCATCACTGATCAAGTATGGACCACTTTGCTCTGCAACACACCCGACCGACCTCCCACGCGTGTTGTGAATCCCCAGCCTGCTTTGACACCCGGCCCTGATGACTGACCCATCTGTGAAATGGCATCCCTAATTGGTTTGGTGTTCTCTTGAGTGCAGAGGGACCGGAGTGTTCACAACTATTCCACTGCGTTCTCGGCATTCCCGTCCCAGTGTGATGAAAACCTTTGTGCACTGCAGGAGTAGCCAATGTGTCCCTCATAGGTATCCACTCTTTGTATCTCCTTATGCTCCCACGGCAGTCCTGCACACCCCGAAGCAACCCCATCCTCCGCCTGAGCCATCCAAGATCGTCCGTGCGTTTCAGTCGGCTACCCTTATCCACTCCTATTTCTTTGTGCAGGAGGTGATCTTTTTCAGATGCCACTTGGAAGAGGCCTTGACTTGAGCGTGCCTGTGTCGTGATGCTTAGGTCTATATTCTCATCAAGTTTTGCTGCTGACATTAACCACAGGCCACGAGAGTTCATGAACCAGAAAGTGTATGTTCTGATGACTGGCGAATTTGTCACGGTGTAGAAAAGAAATTTTGTGTCCGATGTTGAATCAACTCCTCACCCTTTTGTAATAACTATTTATAACATATAAGAATTAAGATGAAAGTGTTCAGATAATCTACGCTCAGTGTTGTTGTTGCTCGCCCTAAACCCTGGGGGTAAAATATAGATTCAATGAATGTGGCCATGCACTATATGTGACCAGGCGACATATAAGTCAGTCAAATGAACCGATTTTTGCTCTTCAATCGTCTAGTTTTTGAGCGAACTTATTGGTCAGTGCTTGTTACTACGTTCATCCAATAAACTCCATATAATAAATCATTTCATCATGCCAAAATTAATCCAATGGAAAAGAGCTGTGATAATTCACTTGAGCTGTTACATAATTCCCCGTAGTGTTGACCCATTCTGTCGGGTATTTACCAGTGAGAAGTTTGTGCCAAACTAAACCTAACTGTGTGAGGTGAAATTCATCTTAGAATTTGTAGCCTAAAATGTTGCAATTCTTTGGGAAGCATGTGCCTTGTGACTTTACCACCACACCAACTTTTAAAGCGGCTACTACTAATCCGGGCAACTCACCAACCATAATATTATTTTAATTAGGTTGAAATACAATCACTATATTTTTAAATTAATCTTGAATTATACACGGTGATGTACATATTAGGTTTTATTCTCTTGAGATATGGTTACTTTTTTCAGTGTCTCGTTACACCCGTAGTACGGCAGCTGATGGTTCACCAATAAGTAGAACTACGGCTGTAATCATTACGGTGTTTTCCCGTTGCTCCCATCTTGTTCGAATCTATAGCCCAACATCAAGTTGGGAAGTTTACTCTTGTAGCCAATATCTTACACGACTGATTAACTCCAATCTGGCATTCATGGTTGGAGGGCCAGCTCTCTTTTATGCTCTCATCTTCAATAAGATCGTATCTAGCCTGACTGGGCTAGCTTTGCTGTTAAAAATAAGTTAAGTTATAACATATTTCAACATAAACCAATAGGATTTCTGAAATCGTCGTCAAATCAGTGTTTAGTTTTTGAATCGCCAAAATCGCCCAACTGCAACCGAATTGAAGTTTAATTGCGATAATCTATTCTTTCGGAATATATCAGTTCACTCTGGGTTTGACGGTGTTCACACGTGGTCTGTAATAATTAGCATGATAGATAATTGGCCTGCCTGTTGTCATAACAGACAAAAGACTGTGCTTGGCAGTTAACAAAGAAGCTAGAGTGTTATCACACGCTCAGAAGCCCCTTCGTCTGGTAAAGTCACTGAAAGGGAGGCTGTCATGTATTTTACGTACTATCAATAATAAGCCAAATGAAAGAGAGTGGTTTCAATATGTAATAGTATCTATATTTAACGATCTGAACATACGTAGGTATTGTCAGCAAACTGCAAGCAAGTGCACTATAAACATGTTGGTGGCCATGATTAATAGCAGCTGACAGAGTGTTATTCATACTGTATGACTACAGGACAGTACCGTAAACAAAAGTGCATCGACAGTAGAAAGATGCCGTGACTCCGAAAAGGTGCAACCACAATTTCCCGAACAAAAATTTTAAGCACCTGTGTGTCAGATAACAGACCACATTTTACACTTCAGTCCATCACATGCCAGTTTGTTGCGTAAAGCGCTGCCTGTTGAGAATTCGACTAGTCAATCAGAAACGCCGGTGTAAAAATATTTCCCGAGGAAAATTACTAAGTCACGGATACCTGCGTGCTGGCTCTGACCCCCTAGCGGCGGCGCGCAGGGAACCAGAGAGGGTCAAGATTCAGCCCAAAAATGCACCAGCAATGTAATAAACCCCAATATAACAAAATAGTGTGCACAGTTATTGGTACCAACAAAACAAAATCAAAGTACACCCAAAGTAATAGGCACACGCAGTTGGACATTATAATCTGTATCTGATCTGGAGATAAAGTGAATACCGTCTTTGAGTACCGAGCTAAGTGGATAGTGTTACTAACTAGTAGTTGTGACGAAATCTTTGATATGAGTTTTAACACTACCAAAGAATAATTGCATGTATTCCAACTCACCTTCACCGAGTTCATAGTAAAGGCCAAATTTCCAAGTGCCGTTTGACAGCCGTGTAGTTGAATGACATCTCCACTTCAAAATCTTTTACTGGGTTTGGTGCTGCCTCGTAATTTTCTAAAAGCCATGGAAATTACCCCAGTGTTTTTTTGAAATACTTCACCCACTCTTTTTCTGTGGAGACACTCCGACAAATACTCATATTTTCTTTCTTTGCTTGCCTGTGCGAGATGTGGGGAGCAGAGGGCGCCACTTGTCCAGACACTCGAACGATATGACAATGTTTACAAAAAATATTCAGATCTTCTTTTTTTCTAAGTGAATGTAAATTGGAGCTCGACATAAATGAAAATAAGGTTTTATTCGAATAAAATAAATCATCAAATGAGAATGAGGGCGAGTCCATAAATTTATTACGTCTCAATTGAAGTGTTTCTCTGGAACAAATTGCCTGCATCAATAAGATGTTACAATATGCCAGAATCGTTTCGATGTTGTGTCATGTCTTTTGCATCGCGTTGGCAATTGTAGTTGTAGCCGAGTTTATCCAACCTCAGGGTATCGAACCACAACCCTGATAAATACCCTGATAAAACTGGCAAGTGTGCTTACCATTCAGCCAGTGGACAATTTCCCATCAGCGAGTGGCTAACAGAGACTCATAGAATTTACTGAAAGTAAATTTACAACTCAACCGTTAGGTTTTTGACTAAGGCTTCTATACAGAGTAGTGTATGTTTTTTGCATGTGTATTTTCTATGTGTACCTCTTTGTAAATAATTCTCTAAACATGTATTTTCTATCTGTAAGTAGCACTTGTGCTAATGTCTCTTTTGTTGTATCTACCCACACCCTGGTTTATAATATACGCTTTACCTATACCTACACTTACCAAGTCCGGGGTTTGTTGAAAAAACTAAATTGTGATTTAGGCCACTTATTGCTGCCCTTTGATCTTGTAAGAAACAGTGATAACTGTACATGACTTAATTGGCCACAGTATTTTACAGTCCACACACAGGTTGTACTGGATTTTTGATAAGAGTGGACTATCATTTGTAAAATTTATTTAAGCTTGGATTTAAGATATAACTAGTTAATATTAACACAAGTGATAGTTGACTATATTTTACAATTGGCCTGCTTGGTACTAACACGTGAAAATGATCTACTCCCGATTCAAATGACTCAAGAACTATATAATGAACATGGTGATGTTTTAAACTCCTAAGGACTTGGGTTAGGAATTCAGGGTTTACTACTAAACATTGACAAAATGTTGTTTAATAATTACTGTTTATCTATAGGTATTTCAACAATCATTGTAAATCTTGATTACAGTACTTATTCATTTTCAGATGGATAAGTTGTATTCTGTGTCACCTACTGGTCTTATTTATTATTTTCGCATGTTTAGATGCCAGTTTATTTCCAAAGTGCTCAATTGTTGGAAAGTGTTGACAACAAAACAACTGATTTTGTTTTTTAACATATTCTGCATCAAGTAGTAGTCAATATTTGATAACAATCAACATCCATTCTCAGTACTCAATGTTGCTGTTGTTTTGGTGTAAATTATTTGTAATTATATTTTAGGATAAACATACATCTGTTTTGAGGGGATGGGTTGTTCATTTGGAAGGTGGTTGGTTGTTTTGAGCAATCACTGCTGAATGCATAACTTAAAGCTCTCTTTAGCATCATCCACAGAACAAGGAAAAGTATGTTGCTCAATAAAAACAAGTTTAACTTTATTTGAGATGTCAGTCAGAGGGGCATTCATTAATAAGCTACACCTATTTAATAACAAGTTACCCATTGACTTGCCATTCTCTTAGTTGTGTGCACGTAATTATTTGTATTGCAAAACTATTTTTTTCTGAAAATGTAAACTATAGTGGGCATCATTGTCTTTCTAAATAATAAAGTCTAAAATTTGTAAACTACTTTTTGTATTTCGAAATTTGTATTTGTACTCAAAATGTTGCAACAGGTTGAAAATTGTGAGTTGCACGTGGATAAGACACAGGGTTAAGTCAGATGTGGCGCTTTTTGTGAACTAGCTTCTCCACTGAATAATAGGCATCAAACTGGTTCTCAAATGTTAGGTTATGCCATATCCGACTATAGTCCACTTTTTAGTGTGTATGAGATTTTTATTTCAAATTATTCAATGATCATTTTTATTCTTCCTCAGTTGTTTGAGACTTCATTTGTTCTGCAGGTACCTGCTTTGAATAAGTCTCATCAATGCTAACTAATATTGTATATCATACAGATCCTTAAAGATGGTTCGTATGTGTCATGAAACAATGTAAAATAAAATGAATAACCTGCAAACTACAAATTCTATGTTGTTTTCTCTGATGGTAAATACAATATTTCTTCTTACACTAAGTTTTATGGTGTTCAGAATGTTGAAATTAGCCTATACATGTACATTCTATTTTTGACTTTAGGCTTCATTACACACCATTTAGCTGTAAGAAATGAAATGCGACCTCGGTTTACGCTTATAAAATGCTCTTATAGTTTTTACCTTGATAGGATTACATTTCCATTAACCAAGAAGAACTACGCGTTTGCATACACGCAGTGTTGGCTTACGTAGAAAATGTCCAAAAATAGAATCATGGTTTTCGACAACAGATGTCATTGTGCATACCTGGCACGTTGATGTTGTCCCGCTTCCAGTTAGATGTCGCTTGTAGTAGATATAACTTCCGGTCAAAGCGGCGCTATTTCCAAGTTATTCGCTGAGGACTCAACACTACAACAGTACCACCCTGAGAGTAATATTGGTCCGACCTAGGTACCGCCGTATAAACTGGCCCAGTTGACGCTGAGGACGTGCTGTTAAAATTTTGGTATGGGTACTGATGAGCAGCAACTAGCGCCAGGTAGGCCTAACCATATTTACTTGTGTTGTGTTGTGTATGTGTATCCCTGTACTGTATCCGATTCCGATGATTTTCTTTACTCTGGGCGTGGCTGGTCAGGGGGCTTAACGCCCCTGGGACAGCATCAAAAGTAAAAATGTAGATATGTCGCCTGGAAAACGAAATCATCTACAAAACCTCCGAAAAAATCTTACACGGGAGGATGGAAACCCCCTCTCGACCTCCCCCGCTCGGTGCTCTGCGCCTCGCATTCGCGCAAATCCTAAACTCCCCCTTACTGAAAACGTAGATCTGTCACTGTTGTGTATTTCACATTTTGACAAAAGAATTGGAGTGCAAGTGTTTTCACCCTCAGACCTAGGCAGAGACGGAGGTGGAACTTTTCTAGATGTAGTCGATATCTGAAGATGTCCCGAACCGGGAATCAATCTAGAATGCAGATGAGCTTTAGTATAGTGGCAGCTAGCCTCTCACTAACTAGTAACTGGGTATAGTCTAGTGTGGGCTATAGATGGATGGTTAGTACGCTTTTATCATGGTCAGTGGTTCAATTTCCTCTAGATAATCACTGAGATGACTCTGGCAGACTGGCACACATGGGTTAGCTCCCACCATTTTCCGTTTATAAACTAACCCGATGAAATGCCCATGGGCATTTATTTGAAAAATTATGCGGAATAAACACCCATGGGCATTTATTTGGTGTTCTAACTTCTGGTGTCAAGTGTCCAGATAGTGGAGCATTTATTTGGAAAATTTCCTCGTAAAAGCCCCACGCAGCGTCAACTTTTAGTAGCGAATTCCGTTTTGTGAAGCATTTATCATTTCTTCAAACAAGCGTTGCCTTGGCAAACTATGCATTTATTAACATAAAGTTTAAAAACTCAGTTTTAAGTAAGAAATGTCAGGAAGTAATCCAAACTTTATGATGACTTCATTGACACACCCCTTTTTTCCGAACAAATGTCCGAGCGGGTTTCTGTAAAACACCTGAAATTTTTTATTTTCTGAATACATGCCAATAGGCTTATCTACGGAAAATCCTGGTATTAAGGAATGAGTAAGTGTCTAAAAGCTGTTGTTAAATGTAAACACGTCCCTTGTCTGTGCTGCCACCTCTTGGTATGGCTGCCATTGCTGATTTCCATCTCAGATTACTATAATACTGTGTTTCAAGTGTACAAGATATTAGAGTAAATCCAACAGTGTTGCCAGCTAGCTACATTTAACATGATGATGACTTTGTCAAAATACAGAGCTCCAGGAGCCATTGTATGTTAGGTTCTAATAGACTTTGAAATTTCATGATGCCAAGGTAGTCCTTCTCGTCACCTCATCATGAAACTTAAATATCAACATGCAGAGCTAATGACTGAAGGGGTGCATGCAAAATATGGGAGTCAACTGACACTCACCTTGCCCGGTGGAGCCGTTTAAGTAAAAAACAATCTAATAAACTTTATTTTTGCATCATTCTCCATGTATTGCAGGGGCGGATCCAGGATTTTGAATGGGGGGGGAGCAAGGCAGAGTATTAGCCAGGATTTTGTCCATCAGACATTTGCACTCCCGAACTGCCAAATGGAATCTGGCATGACCCCCTCGCCCCCCCATAAATCTGCCACTGTTTTGTAAGTTCTTAAAGAAAAGTCTATCGTTTTGAAAAAACTACTGATATGCTCGTGGACTGACATCATGCTCGCACGCCATTTCATAAATTTTTGTGACAGTTCTTGGAAGATTATGGTTGCAAAATGTGTTCTACTAAAAACTATTGATGAAGTGAAACCAATTCCAGTAATTTGTTGTGACATGTATGCACTCGTGTAGAATAAGAACAATTGATTGGAACATTGTAGAAAAAAGAAACTGGCCAAGAGGTGACGCTGTATTTCATGGTGCCGAAAGCCAACGCATAAGATTTCTACAGGACATAACTTTAGCAGTCGAATAACTGTAGAATGCCTGTTTGTCTAGTTTCCAGTTTTTAACTCACATCAGTGCAAAGCTGTATGTTTCTTTGCACCAGGTTATCCCCGCTTGACACACAACAAATTGTTTTGTAAGAATCAACTTCTAAATGGTCACCATCCAGCTCTCAGTTATGGAGACAACTCAACATCCTGTGGTATTTTATTATCACAATCACCCACTTAGGACTTAGGTCTCCTGTGGACAGCTGTTGGGATTTATATTTTTGGAGACCTGTGCTGCATGGATGGTGTGAAGTTACTGTGTTCTCGGCAAGATTTTTACAGCAAAACATGATGTAGAGCACAATTTGAATGTAAATTAAAATAGCTACTTACAAGGGTTCTGGATTTTTAGAACCAGTTTGATGCTGGTTATTCAGTGTATGGATTTTGAGAACCAGCTTGATGCTGGTTATTCAGTGTATGGATTGGAGAACCAGTTTGATGCTGGTTATTCAGTGTATGGGTTTTGAGAACCAGTTTGATGCTGGTTATTCAGTGTATGGGTTTTGAGAACCAGTTTGATGCTGGTTATTCAGTGTATGGATTTTGAGAACCAGTTTGATGCTGGTTATTCAGTGGAAGAAACGGTGGGACCTCCTCCCTGCAAGTCACTATGCCGAGTTTGAAGTTGACAATTTTGATTTTACATGATCTGGCTATTTAGATTGCACTTTGTTATGACTCATACTTAACTGTGATCATAACCATTTTATAGATATGTTCACGCAGCTCCAGGAACTGGATGACTACTCCAATAGCTTGAATTTACGCCAAAGCGAACAAAAGCGAGAGAAGTCTGCCATAGACAAGATGGAAAAGAGAGTTCACCAATTGAGAGAAACAAAACTGAGGCTTCAAAGGAGTATCAGCAAATATGAAAAGGTGCTACTTATAACTTGACAAGACGAGAGTTACAGACTGAAGAATCTCTCCAGTTTGGAACAAAATTGTGTCAAAACTTGGGTCATGTTTTAAAGGCTTCTACTGCTAGTTGTTAATGAAGGCAATGTAAATGGAAGTTTGATGCTGTTTGGCTGTTCGTGTTGAATTCTTAACCAAATCACTTTGGAGTTTAAAAAATGACCACAGTTATCCAATGCAGGATTGTTGCTGAATACGTCAGCTACTCAAGTCATGTACAATTTAGTATACATGATTGTGTACAAGAGCCACTTTAAATTTGCATTTTTAGGGTTGGCCAACCTTACTAAGTTCTTGAATCTGAAGCAATTCATGGAGTTGTTTATGGTTGTTGGTAACGTTATTTTGGTATCGATTTTGTGCTCTCAAGTACCTGTTGCTTTAGCAGTTTTTCGATTTTTGGCTGATAAATTTCTAGGAAATGTGGTTTCAACATTGGCTGAAGGTTGCCATGATACAGAACTTGACAAACAGAATAGTACAACAATCCAGTGTTATCTTTTTCACATAAGAATGGCAAAACTAATTCAGAATTTACCTTGCCTGACATGTTGTGTGACAGGCTTAAATTGATGTGATTTCAGCGCATTTGAAGACAGTTCTTGTGAATACCATTTACCAAAGTAAACTAGGCAACTTGGGACATCAACAATGTCTCGATGCTCAGAATAGTAAAATATCCATTTTCTTTTCAGGGCTAGATCTCGTTTCAATATTGGCTAAATCTCCACCAAGCTCATTTATATGTAGATAACAGTGGTCTGGCTCTACAATGCAACAATAAGCTGGCTAAATTTTGACCAAAATTTATTTTAGGTTGCAAAATTTTGACTAAGTTGATAGACAATTGTGTCACTATTTAGCACTGAAGTGGTGGTAAAGTAAAATATCTTTTGTCAAGTTTCTGAACAATTAGATTAGTAAAACGTTGGTGTATTAGTAGCTATGATTGAGCAGATTAGATAGAAGTTATCAAACATCTTTAAGTAAGTTCCCATTATTTGTAGTATGGTAATGGGCCATTGAAAAATAGAAAAAATGACGGTGTTGACAGATTTGTGCTAAATAAGTGAGGAATTTCAGTACTATAGCTTGACAACCATGCGACCACCTTAAAGCACTATTTACCAGAATTAAGATCAGAATTTGACTTCAACTTGCAGTTCATTTACATGCCAAAAGTATGCACTCTTAAATTTCCTTGTCCTCTTCATGGCCGACTCGTCATGCCAGTTACTCCACTTGCCCACAGATGTCATGACAGATAATATGACTTGCGGTCAATTGTCACAATGGTGAATTCCATGTTATTCCATTGCTTGAGTGTATAAAGTAACTTTCACAACATTGACCAATAGCATGGCACGGTTATAAGTGAATTTTTGAGGTGATTGGTCTTTTTCGATTTGAATTTTGAGTATTACTAAGTTTTTGTAGCCACAAGCCAAGAATTTCTTACTTCCTCAATGATTTTAGTCTTATGATGCCTCTTGCTATCTTTGCCAGGGAATGACTGATGGTGATGATCAAGCTTTGACCAATACTCATCAATTACTTACCATTCACAAGGATAGACTTGATGAGATCAAACTGGCCTACAGGCTTACAGGTGAGTGCGGACCATCGATCGACAAATTTAACTAATTGTTTTTTGGGACTACAGATTTAATCCTCCATGTTGTTTATTTAAAAGGGTCGTAAGTGCTTGTTACTTCAGCGGTTCCGTCATCAACTTCAAACTAAAAATTTTTTCTAGCCATCTAAGAAAAAATGTGTCGATATGTATACAGTTTTATCATCATATTCTACAAGTGTACACATTCAAGTTGTTTTTCATTTATTTTCTTGAAAAGTTCAAGATGATTTTACAATTTGTAAAATATGTCACAAGTGTAAAATGTCACGTGTATATTTAGTAAATGTCAACTTATCTGGCGTTTCTTTGTTTAGAACCCGAGTTGTTTCTTTTCTTATTCAAAGCAAAGCCGTTCACCCATTCATGCCAAAAATATTATTTTCATGTGGTGTGTCTGGCGTTTGCACGCTCTGTGTGACTCTAGAAGGGAAATCAGCTGTTGTTGATGTTAGCTAAATAGTAAAAATTTAAAAAAATCCTTGTCTTAAATGGATAGAAATTAACACCTACTTATAATTACTGTTCTTTGTAAACTATTTGCTATCCATGGAACAAAAGAAAGTGCCCTAAATGACCCAAACCTTGGTCCACATCTACATGCAGGCCCGACTTTTACTTCCAATGATCAAATCTGAATGACCGACACAGACTGTTCAATGCGGAGTACTTCATTGTGCTTTCTCTGTGGATGTGAATGCAAAACTAAGGGGCGGGACTTTTTTAGGCTGTTCATGTTATCATTTATTGCTCTATGGATAGTAAAAACATGCCAAAGGAACAGCAGTTAGCATGAAAAAATATGTTTCCAAGGTAACCAAGGTTCTATTTTTTCCAAAGATAACGTCAAAAATAGAGTTGCATTCCACTCGAAGCATATTAGAATGCTGTTCTTGAACTTTTTTCGCATCAAGACACTGAGGACACAATTCAAGTTTTCGTGGCAATGAACAACAACAACACCTGTTGCGTTTGGAGACATTATTCTAGACTCTCTGATTATTGGAAACCTAGTGTCATTTTTACTGTGCAGTATTCCTTGCAGGGATTAGCTATGAGAAACTGAAGAATGGAAATGTTTTATTGTCCTGGGACACATTTTACAACTGTCAGTTTTTCGAATCATATCATGCTGAGTTGAAAGAAGTTGAAGAGCACAAGATGTCTTTGTTACACCACTCTCTACCCAGCTTCATACCCCTGGACAGTCTCACAGATCTACTACAACACAGCATTCAGGAATATATTGCAGCCGTGGGAACGTATCTGAATGCATTTGTTGCTAGGCGACAACAAGTGATTGAGGTCCAGGTCTGTTGTTACACCTCTTATGAAAATATAGTATTGCATTTTTTCATCTTTTTGTAAATTAGTATCTTGGTTCATGTTTTGGTCTTCCATGACAATTTGTTAGTATTTCTAACCAAGCAATCATGATAACTGGACGGAGTACTTCAGTGGGAATATTTGACGTAGTCAAATTTGAAGTTTGTGATTTTGCTTTAAGGGCATAACGAGCACTGTGTGGTACTCATCGTTTTGTTGTTTTAATGTTCATAATTCATAACTAGGGGTGTCGCTATTCCTTAATCTTTCAATGATTGTATTCAATTTCCAATTGTTCTGATTTGCCTGACCTGCCTGGAGACCCCTGTGTCGCGTTGCATGAAACAGTCCCAAATAGGGACTCAACTAAGGTCCCAAAATCGTTTGCCTGTTTGTGTCTTTGTTTACTCAAAGATCTTGGCCATTTCATTAGAACTCAAATTGTCCACAGAAAGCATCTCTTGTACATATTCAAACATTACATTTACCAGGAAGAAAAGGCTACTATGGTTAAAGGTGACATAAAGACCAACCAATCTTATGACTACATACAGCTTACAGTTGCTACGGAAACTGTTTTTTACCAGTTTTCTCTCCAGTATAACCTAGCTGATCAATATCCATGCCAGGTCGGCATCACAAGTGAGGGTGAGTAGTCTATTTATGTTGTCCTTGGCCCTGTAGCACCATCTATTGGGATGTTTGGTAGTAACACCCATGATTGGCAGCAGGCAGACCTGAGCTGGTGTGGTTTGAAAGAACCAGCAAAGTACAGTTTGCACGACATTAATTCTAAGTTGATGAAATTGTTAGGCAAATCAGTTCCTCTTTAAATTTATAAATTTTACTTATTTGTTTGCTTTTTGTTTGCATTTCTTATCCGATTGACATGAAATTCACACATCACGTGTCTCTTTAATAGCTCAAGGCCTATTGGTTTTGGGCTGAAGATGGCTCCAAAGCAGCCACTTTTCGATATTTCAAAGCTCCGCTGTCCCTAGTCTGATTTATCTGAAATTCAGTGTGGATAGATCTGCCATCCATTTTTCTCTATGACGTACTGTTCATGCGCGCACCCATGGGTACTCGGGGGCTCGAATGAGCCCCACCCATTTGGCGAAGTGGGTAAAAAGGTCGGCCTCAGAGAAACAAAAAGTCCTAGAAAATGAGACAAAAGTCCGCTAAAAAGGCGAAGACGCACAGTTCACAGACCTGAAGGTGGTATTCGTTTTTTTTTATTCCTCCCGCTTTTTTGTTAGCAAAATGTCCACTTTGTCAGAGATTCGAGCCCCTCCATATTAAAGGCTGGGTGCGCGCATGCTGTTCTTTAGTTGTTGACTTTTTTATTTTGTTTTTTGACATTGTCATGTTTGTTGCCGTAGCCAAGTTGCTATCACATTACAATGTACCCCATTTACAATTTCAACAGAGGTATAAAGAACGAACTTAACTTTTACCTGATGTATGTAAGTCTACCCAGGTCACAACAAATTATCATAGGATTCAGATTTTTTGGGTTCTTTGTTATACATTGTAATTGGATTCAACTGCAGTATACAGTTCCGTTAAGTCTCCTTCTGTGGACAATGTGCTGTTGAACGGAAATTCCACAGTGGCGCATGTTAAATAACCCTGGTGTGGTGCGTGTTTATATACATACAAAATTTGTGAGAGGGTAATTAAAGTGACAGTGAAAGAGGATAATTTAGGAAGAGGGCTCTGTTGAAGCAGTATAGACAGGTAGCTTTGCAGCATGGGCTGCCAAATTGTTCCAAGGAACTACTGTAGATCAAAGGATTTATGTAGATATACAGTGTGATTAAGTGCTGCTAAGAAGACAGTAGAACATCTAGAGGGAGGGATTCTGATGGTGGGATAACAACTCATGACTGTAACATCTGCTGGACAATTTTCCTGGTAAATTTTGTAGTCATGGCAGTGTAATTCTAGAATTTTTATTAATTTGTGAAGTAACAGACATTTGACTTAAGTTTCCGAAAGAACTGCATAGTGATAAGGCTGTTTGTACAGATATATCCAAATGCTGTTTCTGATTTTTTAGAAACTGTACTGAAAAGTATCCATGGAAACAACATCTTCTAAAATTAAGGTATTATGATAAGCCAAAATTTCATTATCTGACTTAGAATTCAATGCTGTGTCAAAATACAAAGTAAAACATTTTGTATTTTCAGGCCGAATGTATGAATATACTATAAACATGGATGCTGTGGCCGAGTACAAAAAGCTTCTTCAAACCCTCCCTTTAGTGCGGGCTTTCCATGAAATAGTTCACCTGTCGTCAGAATCCAGCTCATGAGTGCCTACTGTTGAAGACTAACATTACCTCCATGGAACGTGTAACACAGTTGGACACTTGTACTTAATAACTTTGATGTATTCCATGTACACACTCACGAGAAAATTTGTGCGATCACGTTCTTTGCTTGTAATACATGGTGATATATCACAAAGACTTCAAGTCTCTTGTGTATTCAGAACACTGTCCTGTTGATAGCACTGTCAATTGACTAGTCTCTTAGATTAGTTGTAAAGTGGAAGGACTGGAATGTTGATCTTTGGGTTAAGACACCTCTTTATCATTGTTTTTTTGTGACGATCTTCAGCTTTCAGTTGAGTAGAATGAAGTATTACACTTTTAGTGCCAGCGTGATTTGCTTGAGTGTTGCTGATTGATATATCTTGCCTACTTTCTGTGCAATGGACCACTGTGAATGAAAAAAAAGGTAGTGAATCACTTTTCACCATAAAATGGATCAGTTGGCTAAGTCACCTTGCAATATTTACTGGCAATGTTGAAGTTTTTGATAACAATCTTTGTGTGGTGTTGCCATTTTGTATTTGCCGAGTACTCGATTGTCTCATTGACTGGTATAGTTGAATGGAGTTAAGTTGCACATGACACGTGGTCAAGGGGAGTTGGTGTGAATTGTTTTGGAATCTTAAGTGGCATTATTAAATAGTATATCTCTACCAGTTGGGGCTTTATTGAATTGTCATTGTCTGACACATGCCAAAATGTATGTGGTTGCATTTTGTAGTCACATCTGTCTGGTCATCTGACCTCCACATCTGTATCTACTTAATCCCTTCCTGAAATAGATAGACAGACACAGTGAGACCACTCTCGCCATAGCTGCCATTGCCAAACTTCCACAAGTGCAAAGCAAATATGATGGATTTGTTTAACAAGCTTACTACAGTGACAAAAACATTTTTATGCTCCCACATGTTTATATGCCGTCATCTCCGTCCGTCCGGCGTCCGCTACTCTGTCTCCAAAACCCTTTGACATACATTCATGAAATTTGGCACTCCATTTTATGAATGGGACGCCATGAGCGAACTTTCAGACGGTTCCGATTACCGGTGTGCCCCCTAGTGACAATTTTAGTTTCTTACGCTTACCTGTGTATCTTCAAAAGTCCTGAACGTATTTTCATGAAATTTGGTATGTAGGCACCTATTAGTGAGATAACGCTATCCTCCCTTTTTCGGATGGATTCGACGTAGTTTACGTCACCTAATGGCCATTTTTACTGTTTTCGAGGCTGTTTTTTTGCGTCCACCTCTCTATCAACTAAACCGCTTGAAGGCTGGTTGTGAAAATTGGCGTGTTTGACGATTTCGACTACTGTGGCGCCTCCTAGTGGTAGTTTTTTTGCGCCTATGCCTGTATCTCCTAAACTGTTCACAGGATCTTTACGAAATTTAGTAAGTGTGTTTATATGATGTTAACAATGGACGACGACGACTTTTGGACGGATCCGACTACCGGTGTGCCCTCTAGTCGCAATTATGATTTTTTTTTTACGTTTTCCTTTGTATCTTCAAAAGTCTTTAACGGATTTTCATGAAATTTAATATGTAGGCACCTATTAGTGAGATGACGCTATCCTTCCGTTTTTGGATGGATTCGGCGTAGTTTGCGCCACCTAGTGGTCATTTGTACTGTTTTCGAGTCTGTTTTTTGCGTTCACCCTTCTATCAACCAAACCGCTCAAAGGATGATTGGGAAAATTGGCATGTATGTGCTAACTATAAAGAGGACGGTTGACGCTGATGTTCCGACGATTTCGAGTACTGTGCCGCGTCCTAGTAGCATTTTTGATTTTGTTGCTTCTATGGCTGTATCTCCTAAACCGTTCGCAGTATCTTTACTTAATTTAGGAAGTGTATTTAGTGATGTTGACTACGGATGACGACGACTTTTGGACAGATCTGACTACTGCTGTGCCCCCTAGTGACATTTTTAGTTTTTTACGTTTAACTCAGTAGCTTCAAAGGCGGATCCAACGGACACTGTGCCCACTAGTGGCAATTTCATTTTATTCTGTTTTCCTCGGCCTTTGTGTCTCTGAAGTTCCTTGACAGATTTTTATGAAATATGGCATGTTCCTATTTTTGGATGGATGGATGGTATGTTTTTGCGCCATGTAGTGGCTATTTTTATGATACAAATTAATAACCCTAAAAGCACACCATTTGCAATGCATTCGTGGGCGCATTTCAACGCTCCGCGTTGCTCTTGTATCATGTATCTTTATGATATTCCTCCTAAACAATTGGCGCATAAAAATCGAATTATGAAAAGGGGAAAGAAATGAACCTTCTCCGAACATAGCTGCCATTGAGCCCATTCATATATCACACCCATATTGGATACTGTGAGTTGAAAAGCTGCAGACAATTGTGCGCGCGTGTCTGTGTACATACACACACAATTAGCTACGCAAATGCTCGACCATTTTTTCGAAAGTTACGTAAACACATCCATTACTAACAAACACTCAGACACCAAGTTTCGCTTAATTCTTTCCGTGAAGTAGCCTACTGTAACATGATTCTAATACCGTAAAATGTCTCGTTAAAAAACTCCAAACATGTAGTTTGATAGGTTGTAGAAAGTGGTTCTAAGAATGGAGCTGAAAACTTTCCACCAGGAAAGCGAAATTTAGGAAGTATTTGCAAGCTGTAGCCATGTGCTTTCCAAGCGAAACAATTGACCACTAGCTTTACTCGAGAAGTTGATCTAAATGATTCATGCCCAGTTAATGCGGAGAAATTTCCGAGGTACGTTGTTTTAGTTCGTGTATTCGTCCCTTCACTGAAATCTCTCCATCCTAATTATTGAAGTTTCACTGCGACTTACAAAATCGAACTTGTTCGGAAGGTAAGTAAAACAGGGTTAGCAATTGACTTTCTTACGAGTTAACTTGGGCGCAAAGTGAACTGTTTCAGGGGGGGGGGGGTTACTCCAAGTAAGGTAAGGAATAGCCATCGCACATTTAAAATCCAGACCAACCCAACAACTGGAGCCTGGGCAATAGGTGGAAACAGGTACCCTTAACAAAATCAACTAATGAAGAGGTTTATCCAGGACCAGCCAATAAATAATATAAAATTTGAGTTACTTTTACAAAATGAAGCTTTATTATGAATACGTTTTCAGTAGAAAACATCACTTTTCAGTGGCGGATTTAGAGGGGG